>JZKD02S0700936.1:1365701-1407449 GCA_000966675.3 Picea glauca
AATTATAGTGACCAACACTAGCAACACTCCAAAGGATGAAAAGAAGATACACTTCTTCAGGTTCATGGAAATATGACATTGCCTGCACTTATCCAACATTAGTCTTAAACATTCAATATGATTTTTCAATAAGCTAAAAATAGTCCAATCATCAAAATATGCTTCCAGAAATTTATGTAAAAACTCTTTGAATGCTTCGACCACCACTCTAGAAAACATGGTTGGTGCATTCTTCAATCCAAAAGGCATCACTATGTACTGGTAGGATCCCCATTCTTTTTCAAATGTGGTCTTATGGAAATCTTCCTTGTCAATCCTGATTTGGTGATAACCTAAAAATCCATCTGTGAAAGAGTAAACTTCCTATCCTCCTACATTATCTAACACTTCGTTAGTAAATGGTGTAGGGAATGGGTCATGTAAGAATGAATCATTCAATTTACTCAAGTATACATATATAGTAATCTCTCATGTCTTCTTATCTTGAACCACAATAGGGCTAATCCATTCTGACTCTTCAACAGGTTCTATAATTCCTACTTCCAACATTTTGTCTAATTCAATCTTGACTTTCTGCTTATATTTGGGATTCAATCTGTAGGGTCTCTGTTTGACTGGCCTTGCATCTAGTTTCAATGGGATATTCATTTCTCCCATGGGCCCTTTAATTCCCTTCATGTCAATGAACTTGGTTGGAAACAAGTCTTGATATTCATGCAGTAGTTCTGTGATCTTGTCAATAGTGGCATCATCCCAATAATCTCCAACGTTTGCGAGATTAGATGCTTGCTCCGTTCTAATATTAACTTTCTTGATTTTGATCAGTTGTCCAATAAAAGGTAGTTCAACTCCTGGTCCTTCTATGTCTCTCTATCCTTGTTGTCCCTTGACCAAGTTTTGGAGATCCTTGGTCAGGTTTGACCATTTTCGGACTTTGACAGGCTGGTCGAAGGAAGAGCGCAAGTCGAAGCAGAGATCACGGGATCTCAACGCCTTTTTAGGGAATTTTGGGGATTAGGGTTTATGTAAAAGGTATGGAATGTCGACCCATGGATTTTACCCATGTTTAGGCCTATTTAAATGTATAAATAGATATCTAGGTGATGTAAGAAGAGGTTACTAGTGACTAGACCTGGTCATATTGGCTTAGTGCGGATCTAAAGGCTTTGTGCATAATGTGTGTTAATACTTGCAAAGCTAAGTGCAAGTGAATATAAGACGCTTGTGTGCGGGTTGTGTAAGAGGGTTTTGTGCTATAACTTAGCTCGGGAAGGAGGATCTGATGAGGTGTGCACAGATCTCTTTTCCTATGCGGAGTGGGTTTTGATGCTATGTGCATGTAAGAAGATTGAAGGAAGATACAAAAGAAGAAGAAGAGTTGGTGGACGTATCCCCATACTGGGGGTGAACCACGTATATCCTATGTTATGGTTTCTTTGTGCTTTATGGTTGTTACATTTTTCATATGATTTATGCTTAGTGCTATAATGTATGTTTAGATGAATCTGATATGATAGCTTAGTGCCGAGTAATGTGAATGAATGCTATATCTGATCTATTTCCATATGCTAAGTTATTAGATGTGTTAGATCTAGCTGAATATTGTGCTTCTCTAGAACTAGGGTTTCTCCCTGCGATGTGAATAATGGTTAAATGTTAATGAATGATTAACTGCTAAGTGTTGTGTAAGTATTGTGATCACAGATTTGTGACCCATCGAGGTTGTAGACACTTGCATCTTGCAACCACCCCTACCTCTACCTTGGATGAGACTTCATTTTCTTCGTAGGTGTTGTTGAAAGGGTCGGTAGTTAGGGTTTTGTTGGTGCATTGAACCCCAGGTCTACCCTATGTGTGTACCAACAAATGGTTCCATTTTCAGGACCTGAAACTGTGATTACTGGGAACTGAGGAAAAGAGAAATCTCTGTGCATAGATCTATTGCTTTAGTGCAGAATATTCTACTTGATTTGCAAAGATCTATGCTAATAAAGGAAGTAGATATGAAGGAAAGAGGTAAGATCTAAAATCTTGGTGCTCTAAGAAAGGTAAGATAAGTGAAAAATTTTGTTTCGAAAATATGGATCTAGGTATGTTTGATAAATTTTGTTCTAGCCTGTAAACTAGGGCACAACTAGAAGAAATAAGATTGGAAATGAGTAGATCTGATAGAAATAGTGAAAGATATGTTATTCCTATGCATAGAAAGAATTTTTGGACTAACAAATGGATGTAGGATCCTAGAAAGAAATTTTTACAGGTTAGTTACTATGATCCTAGTGCACAATATAGGGAAGGTTGGGGATCATTTAAGAAAAAGAGAGGATTAACCCTTTGTTACATTTGCATAAGATCGAGACATCTGACTAAGGAATGCCCTAGTATAATACCTAGTTTTCTTTGCTATAAAGCTATGGACCATGAAGTTTTGGATTGCCCTAGAATGATTGCTAAAGTTGAAAAAATGAATACGGAACAAGAAAACCATGAGAAAGGCCAAGAGACTAAGACTATGGAAGAATCCCAGAAAGAATCAGAGACTGTATTATTGCAGATGAAAGAAACCCTGAATGATCACAGAGACAACAATCTATCAGAGATCTTAAAAGAGAAAGAGTGCATAGAATTAATAATAGGAGACTTCAACATAGACTGTGTTCTGGATGAGGAAACACAGGTGACTATCATGACAGAAAGAACTTGGGAAATTTTGGGAAAGCCCGCTATGATTCCTTCATTGGGAGGAATAGGATTATTTAGAGGAAAGCTAATAACCCTATGTGGAATACTTACCTAGACATCTATGAGTTCTCATGGAACTTTGATAGAGGAAGAATTTGAGGTCGTTAAATTTATTGAGAACAACACCCCATTTGTTATGCTGCTAGGAAAAACCTGGATTGAAAAAGATTAGATCCGAAGAAAACAACAAGAGGAAGCCCTAGAATAGAAAAAGAAATAATTAAAAGATTTCATGACGAGGAGAATAGCGCACTTAATAGAATAATTTGAGAACAAGTCAAAGCTGCTAAAGACCATAAACCTAGATCTCGGAGTTGAAATAACATAGACATAATTGAAAAACCTGTCCATACATGAGAGTAGAACACCTACCTTAGAAAAAGAAGAAGTATATCCCTTGAACCTTATGAAAGACCATCAACAGTGCGAAGTTATTATGCCAAGAGAATATATGAATCAAAATGGAAAGAGGAACCCAGTAACTCATATTACAGGAAAGAAGGATAGAAAACTCAACAAGAATAAAGAAAAGTTAGAAAAATTGCAAGAAGTTCTAGAGAAGACTTCGCAGAAGGAAGGTTTATAGAAATTGAACTTCATCGAAATATCATAACAAAATAGATTGGCACTTCGCCATGGTGGAGAAATATAATCATTGGAGGCATTATGAACATTCAATCGACACTTCCGAATGGTTAAAAATAAGTTATGTCCTGAAAGCTTGCCTTTGGACCATTGGGACCGTGCCATAATGGATGGAATTGCATTGATTAAGGCTTTTTGACCCATTGGAAGAATCCATTATGACGTTGTCTATTTATCCCATTGAACGTTGCACCAAGAACACTTTTGAAAATAGTGATTATTCAAGCCCACGAAGAGTTAACTACTACCATGCTGTGTTTATTGAGACTTCACCACTTGCTCTATTACAATGAGTGTTTGATCATCAAACTAAGATACCTGATCTCGAGCATGCATGTCGGACCACATTATCACAGTATAAAATTTCATCGAGGAAATTCTAATCGACCTCATGGATGAAAAGGTGATGTCCATAGGAATTCAAGCCTCATCTATGCAAGGAGTGAAAGCCTCCCCATTGGTTTCTCATGGATTTAGACCATCTTGAGCTACGATCAAGAAAAGAACCGAGAGTCATGATGACTTAGCGAATGTGAAGCTCATCCCATCCATCCTGCCCGACTACATCTCGCCTCTGGTTGGCGTGGTGAGTCGCAACAATGTCCCAAGGGACTTCGACTACATGTTGATTACTGCGTACCTCCTGAAGGGGATATGCACAGTTAAACCACAACTGGAGAGGATTCTGACATTGAATATTAGTGACTATAATATAGGAGACTGCAAGAGCTATGGAATGCTCTCACCTCACAAATATTTGACCAAGGCGAAAGGAAAGAAGTTGAAGATCATTCCCCAATTGTGGACAATGAACATCGCACAGTCCACTATTCTGAATGTAATGAAGATACCCCATTTTGGAAGGCATCTAGAGGTTAACGTGTGGTAGTTATCTGTGGTTAGACAAATGAATCACCATTGATTTGGCGTTGATCCATAGGATCATCGGATTAAGCATGCAAGGACTAGACCCACAAGAATTTTACCCAGGGAAGGCTGCAGACTGTGCCCTGGTGCAGCGAATTAAATAAACCTACAACAATGTGGAGAAGGGGAAGTGAGGCTACAAGGTAGCCTCCATCCAGAATGGCGCAGTGTGCCTCACTTTCCAGTTGATTGTTGGTAAGCTATTCTGGAAGAACAGACTCATGTAGGTCACAGGGTTTGTCATTGACCTCGTCGAAAAATGCGTGGAAGGACTACAAATGAAATGGGCGAGCTACCTAGTTAACCATTTAGAACAGGACTGTCGCGAAGCTTGGGATTAGGGCTATGAGTTCCATTTCAGTTGGCTCCTGATCCTCATCGCCTTCATTTCTTGGGAGATGTCGAAAGGAGCCACCTTCCCAAAAATTGAGTCATCCAAACTATTAACTGCAAAGTTCACCATGCTCTAGTATTCGAGTGACATAGGGAAATAGTGGCAGTCTAACACAGTGTTCCATAAATACTACCTGTAGTTGAAGAGGGATATTGAGTCCTTCCTTCGTATGACACCGAACACCCTTCACAGGTTCAGGCTAATGGCGAAGTTCCACCCAGATAGGCATTTCATTTATATCACTGTGTGTGGAGAGGAGCATAAAGAAGAACTCCAATCATACTACAAGCTTACATAGGAGGACATGGAATAAATCATTAATGAATGGCACACAGAGTTCCTTATCCCTATAGACCAGGCTGAACTATCCAATATTGACCTAATCAGAAGTCTGGTGGTTACTCGTGAAGAGTATGATGCACCTGGAAGTAGCAGAAGGAAGAAGAAAGAAGAGGTACAACATCTCAACAACGCATCAGATGAGACTGCCTTAGAGTCACTAGGAGGAGGAGGTGACGACGAAGTAGAAAAAGAAGAGAACAATGGGGAAGAAGACAATCAGAAGCAAGGTGAAGTAACACCACCTAGGGATCCCATTGATGAGGAGGAGGCCTCCAAGAAAATAAAGGTTTCCACCACGAAACCTTCATCATGAAATAATTCCAAAGCTAGTAATACTAAGTTAGAGATTGTTCTCACAATGGACAAGATGGACCTAATCATCGTTGTTGTCTCAGATACCTTAGAATATATTTTACAGCGCAATGAAGAAAAATAGGAAACCATGTATGAAAGGATTGAAGCATAGATGAGAGAGATACAACAAGCCCTTCACTCCAGCCACACAGTGTTCATTGTGTCTCCACCATCAGAAGAGACAGAACTGGGATATGAGAATACCCAACTCCACAGAATAGTACATGTGACTGAAGCTCACCTTCTTCATTTCCAAGAAGAAAACAAACAGGCCATAAAGGCCCCGAAGAAAGTACAAGAGGAATTCATAGAGAAACATCAGATTGTACATCAGGAAAAATATAACCTCCAAGCGAAGTTCACAGAGGATAGAGCGCATATCCAACATGATAAAGAAAAACTTCTGGTAGAACAGGTCGAAGTTAAAGAAGTAGTCAATAGAGCACTTCACTCTGTGACGGGATTAGAGCAAATGGAAGAATACCCAGTGGAGAGTCAAGTAGCGAAGCTTGCTAAAGACATCCAACAGCTTCAACAGAGAGTAGCAGAACTAGAGCTACAAACAGTGCCAAACACTCCACAGGACATGTGGTATCAGAGAGAAGAAAATGCTTGAAGCGCAGTCTAGAGAATCAAGGAATTAGCCTTGGAATGTAAACAACTTAGCAGTCGAAGTGCGCATAATTATGAGTGCCTTATCAAGGGCCCTGAACTAAAGATAATGGAGTCACAGCTCCAGGAGGCAAAGAAGCAATCAAAAATAGTACAAGCATAGTTGAAGCCCTTGTCAGCGGTTGAGAGAATGAAAATATCCCAAGAACAATGCACAGCTTAGCAACAGGTCCATACCATACAGAGTAAAGTCATGGAAGTGACTCAGAAGCTTCAGCTAGTCCAGGATGCATCTTTCCTACTCTTTGAGGAGATTGAAGGATGAGGAGTAGAACTAGTACAAGTAGTCACCACACTTGAACAATGCTTTGAAGGACTTGTGACCGAGGTAGTTATTCAGGAGTTCATTGAGCAGGAGGCCCTGGCAAAGAAGCAGGTTGAAGAATCTTGAGCCAAGCTCAAGGATTTTGAGGTGGGGTTACCCAGAGGAGAGTGACTCATGATGAGTTATAGGTGAGTGTTGAGGGCCTATTGGCCCTTGACCAAGTTTTGGAGATCCTTTTTCAAGTTTGACCATTTTGGGACTTCGACAAGTTGGTCAAAGGCGGAGCGCAAGTCGAAGCAGAGATCGCGGGATCTTGGCCCCTTTTTAGGGAATTTTTGGGATTAGGGTTTATGTAATGGGTATGGGATGTCGGCCCATGGTTTTTACCCATGTTTAGGCCTATTGAAATGTATAAATAGATATCTAGGCAATGTAAGAAGAGGTTACTAGTTACTAGACCTAGTAAGAATCTTGTGTTCTAAGTACAAGTGACTGTAAGAAGCCTATGTGCGGGCTGTGTAAGAGGGTTTTGTGTTGTACCGTATCTCGGGAAGGAAGATCTGGCAAGGTGCACGCAGATATCCTGTCCTATGCAGAGTGGGTTTTGATGCTCTGTGCATGTAAGAATATTGAAGGAAGATAATAAAGAAGAAGAAGAGTTGGTGGATGTATCCCCACGCTGGGGGTGAACCATGTATATCCTGTGTTATAGTTGATTTGTACTTTATGGTTGTTACATTGTTCATATGATTTATTCTTAGTGCTATAATGTATTTTTAGATGAATCTGATATAATAAATTAGTGTTGAGTAATGTGAATGAATGTTATATCTGATCTATTTCCATATGTTAAGTGCTTAGAGGTGTTAGATCTGGTTGAATACTGCGCTGCTCTAGAACTAGGGTTTCTCCCTGCGATGTGAATAATGGTTAAATGCTAATGAATGAATAACTGCTAAGTTCTCTGTAAGTATTATGATCACAGATATGTGTCCCAATGAGGTTCCAGAAACTTCAGTCTTGCAACCATCCCTGCCTCTACCTCGGGTGAGACTTCATCTGCTTCGCAGGTATTTCCAAAAGAGTTGGTCGTTAGGGTTTTGTTGGTGCATTGTTGAAGCATTGAACCCTGGGTATGCCCTGTGTGTGTACCAATAGTCTTTTTATTTTTGCGATGTTCACATTCTGAGGATCATTGTCTTCACCAGCATTGATATTGTAACAAACTTTCAATTTCTATAGAGGTGCAGTCTATTCATCCTCTTCTTGCTCAATAGGGAGGTTAGGTGCCTCCTCAAAGAATTTATGTCTTACAAAAATATATACACGGTTCACCCTCTCCCTAGGGCTACATCCACAAGACTGTGTTTCTTTATATTATGGGAAAACATACAGTTCTATCTGCGTTGTTAGCTTGCAGATCTCTCTTTGTTTCTCTCTCTTTCTCTCCCCGCCCTATGAACCTAGCTACAGAGTTGATATTCGCACCCAGATGAATATATTACAACACCAGAGTGCTCTCACAAAAAAAACTTCTCTCACTCACAACAATAATCACTCAATATCACAACACAACTCTAGCCAATAACAAATACTGACCCACCTAGAACAACCCTTTCCTCACTCCTCTCGATATTTATTTATACCTTACAATGACTCCCTAAATTCCAAAACCCTAGGTGTCTAAAACCCTAGGTCCACTTTGACCCATGGTTTCCGTGCTTTTCCATCCTGTCTTTCCATCTTTCCCACGAGTTTCTCCAAATCACCAATTGGTGGATTTTTCTACTTGCTAAGTTGTCCACAATCCATCTTCCTTGATGATCTGTTCTCCTCGATCTTATTGTCCAACGAATCTTTTTCCCTTACTTCACTCCTTATTTTCTTCTTCTTTGACCACTTCGACCCAATCTCAATCAATGTTCCTTTTGTGTAGTTCGCACTTCGTCTTTTCTTTTCCTTTTTCTTCTCTTTATTTCTTAATCCATAGCCAAGGGAAAACAGAAAGCCAGTTCATCCATGCACTTGGATGGAGCTGATTCTAAAGAAGGATGTGTCAGTCCTTTCAAAATTTGGCCTTAATTTAAAAAAAATTAATAAAATTAAAGTTTGAAAACTAAAGGAAAGCAGAGCCACTATCTTTGTACAGGTCAAGTTATTGTGAAGTGTAGAGTCACCTTCAATGGATGACAAATAGGAGGATCTAGATCTGATTCAAACTACATGGTGAGTAAATGTAATTGAATGTAATTAATGAGAGTAGGTAGCTGGAGGGAAGGATCGAGGAGCCCCTCTTTTGTAAAAATATCTTTGTATAAAAAATAAAGATAGTAATTGTTGATGAGCGAGTTGATAGAGCACAAGAGAGGAGAGGAGAAGAGATGAAGACTCTGTTGTATTCCAACCTTCGTAAACATTGTACAGACCATTCAAATTAATACAAAGAGAGGAGTTCCCTGCCCATGAGTTTTATGTGTGTATGTTTATGAGTTTTTTTGTATGTGTTCTAAATATTATTGTGTGTTTTTAGATTCCATGGGTGCATGTACGTTTTCCTTTGCAGGAATTAGGTAGATTCATCTATCTCTATAGTTTTCTTAGTGTTTTGGTCTCTTAGGATGGTGTAAGGAGTACACAATAGAGTTATTGAAAAAATCTATGAAGCCAATGCAAGGAGTGCATTTTGAAATATGTTTTAAGTTCAAAAGAGAGAGTGTCAAGTGGGCACACCAAAACAGTTCTTAAAGTTCAGAAGGTAAAGTTTTCCCAGGAAGACACACTAGATTTTTTGAATACTCTAATGAAGGAGGCTCTGCAAGGAGTGCATTGAGCAAGGGAAAGGAGTGCGCAAGAACTCTGCTTCGATTTCTATTAAACAATTTCCATGTGGGAACAATAGAATTACTGAATAATCTAAGGGAAGAATCTCTGCAAGGAGTGCATTGAGTGAGTGTAAGGAGTCCACAGGTAAATTTTTAAAGGTAAATCTTAGGAGGAGTAGTGTCTGCACAGAGAGCGCAAGGAGTGTGCAAGTGAATTTTTCAATTTTAAGACTTGGAGGAGAGTCAAGTGAAAGTCTACACACATAAACCATGAGTGCGATATAGGTCAAGTGGTTTCAAGTCCACAAAATTTTAGAAGGAGAACATGAATGGAAAGAGGGAACGAAAAACTGTTAAAGGATAAAAGGGTTGAGACCCTTAGAAGTTTGAGAAAGTTCAAATCTCAAGAGAGATAGTGCAGTTGTGCACAGAGTCTCTACAAGGAGTGTATAAGGCCAAGCAGAGTATAAATCCCAGACTACAGGAGGAGAAAAAAGTGTGTGTGGGTGAACTTGCTTCAAGTTCAAATATCAAGAGGTGGAGCGCCAGTCGAGACTGAGTAGTCAACCATGTAGATGAAGGATCAAAGGTCGAATCCTTTGAGAAATTAAGAAAAACCTTTCATTCAGGGGGAAAGTGTAATGTGCAGTGGAAAATAAGCTACAACAACCATTATATATGTTATTGGAAGCGATATGGACCATCAGATCAAAGTCCATATAGGAGGAGGAGTGCGTAGGAGAGGAGGATAGATCCCAAATGTTGGATATAAGCGCAAGGATAAACAACCATCGAACCAAGGTAAGTTTCACAGGTTTTAACCCTTAACATCCTTTAGACTCAGGAAGTCCAGATATTTTTCATGTTTAGGCATTGAGGAGACGAGACTCCCGAAGTCCCAAAGCCCAAATTCTACCTAGGTCATTTGATGCAAGTACATGTGTCCATAGATAAGGAAAAGTCTAAAAGTCTGGAGGTATAATGCTTTGAAGGAAATTTTCTAAGAAGGTGTGAAGACTCCCAAAGTTCTGAGAGTCATCCGAACCATCCATAAATAAGGGCACGTAGAAACATTCTAGAAGAGGTCCAAAGAACCAGAACTCCAGAGGAATTAATTGGACTTGAGTCTAGAGCTCCCGAAGGGATGGGAGCCAGATTTAATCTCGACCATTGATTAGTGGAGAACTATGTGGTGTGAGATATAGTAATCCAAAGGTATGGTATTCTCAAGAAATCAAGGTGCAGTTTCAAAGGGACTCCCGAAGCTTCGAAGATCCAAAGTCCATATCAATTGTCCATTTCAGAGGGACATGTTTCAATAGATTGGAGGAGGTCTAAAAGTTCAATTATCCAAAGGATTGGAGCCTAGGCGCAGAAGTGTGCAAGCCTCCCGAAGCTCCAAAGTAGCAGATAATATCCTCATCATTGAACAAGAGGACACGTGAAACTAGATATGAGTGTTCAGAGACTTGGAACTCCAAAGGATTTAAGGAATAGGTTGTTTGGGTCTGGAACTCCTCAAGGCCCAAAGGCTGAATTCTATCGCAATCGTCCATTTTCAAGGACATGCGTCGCCGATTATGAGATTAGGAGGTCCAACAATTCAGAGGAGTTTGTGAAGTGAAGTGTTAGGTAGAAGTTTCCTAGATCCCCGATGGTTGGAACACATCCTATCCTTCCAGTTACAGAGGACATGTGGATGAATGATATTGCCTCTGCTAGTTCAAGGTTCATAGGTAATTCAAGCTAGTAGACAACAAGGACTCCCAAATCCCAGAATCCTAGAGCCAATCGTAGTCATTGGTTGATGAGAGAATGAGGACCATTGATTTTTTTCTATGATAGTTTGGTGTTCTGGCGCTCCATCAAATCTGAGCTATAGTGCAGTGGAGATCCTCGAAGCCTGGATATGCGCAGGTAATAAGAGTTGTTGATCTGTGGGAGAATGTGAGCCATCCGATCAGATTCAAATTTTGTCTCTCTGGGAGTGTAATGTGTTGGAGTGGGAAGATATGTCATAGCCCAAATTTCTGAATGTTGTGCAGGTCGTAGATCTCTACAAGTGATTGGGACCATTGATTCTTTCCCTTTTTTTGAAGCTTTGCATGTTCAGAGGAATAGAAGTGGAGTGGTGTTGAAACTCTCGGATCCCAAATCTTTGAATCAATGCCTTTTGGTTAGCGCTCGGTCACAACCCTCAGTCATATGACATTTTGGGCCTAAGGAAAGGGAGGCTAGAGCTCGAACTTGATTTTCTTAAAGGCTTTAAATAAGAGGCTTATAAAGACAACGCCCACGAGGTTTTTTTTGGACCTGTGCCTTAGGAAATTTAAGGACTTGTGTGCATTTATAGGGGATCCAGAAGGGATTTGAGAGCTAATCCAACTCTGATTTTGAATTATCCTAGACTTTGAGGTCTCACAAACCCTAGGAGAGGGTGGGGTTTGCATCAGTCATGAACCATGGTTCAAAAATAAGACAATCAAAGGAGAAATATGGAAGGATTTCTTCAAAAATCCAGAACATGTAGCATATTGGAAGAAATTTATTCCTACATGTGCACTCAAAAAGAAATGGCACAACATTTTGTTCATCCTAAAAAAATACATAACCTGTGAAGAAAGGTAGGGGTTATTATTTTCTTACCATCTCATATTACTTATGAATTTTATAAAAGGATATGAGTTGGATATTCCTTTCTATTTGATGAACAATTTAAAGAAAATGGCTTTCACAATACAACATAAACTTGGGACTGTATAAGGTAGCTTGTTTTATTTTGGGTTGATAAAAATGTTGGTTGAGGATAAACTATAAGAACATATTGACAACTAGGAACAATTCATAATTTGGAATCATTTTATTGAGGCTCCATAACAACAGGAGATGAAGGGTTCGAAGTGAAAAAACATTGAGAATGGAGTCTCTGGTACAAAAACAAGGGTTTCCAAGTTAGAAATATTGGAAATGAAACAAGAAATCCATGAAGTTACTAATTTCGAAAATACATAACAAGAATTGAGGAATTGGAGCATGTAGAGGAAGGAAAGGCTACAAAATTCAAGGAGGTTACATAACCTGAAAGGAATAAAAACAAGGCATCAAATCCCAAGATAACAGTGACGAAATAGATCATAAAGCATACAACAGAAAAGGAGGTCAGGGATTTGAACCATGAACCTCAAATATAAAGAGGAAGGCCTTGAGGAATCACATCAAAGGAAGATAATAAATACCAAGACAATGAATTAAAGATAGAAGATGAGAATCCAAGGTCTCATGAGTTAGGAGGTAGAGCCGAGGAAGTAAATACAAATAAAAGGTTGGTAGAGGTTGTTGGCATAGGGGCATACCCAGGGTTCAATGCTACAACAATGCAACAACAAAGCCCTAACTACCGGCCCTTTAGAAAACACCTGCGAAGCAGATGAAGTCTCACTCGAGGTAGAGGTAGGAATGGTTGCAAGACGCAGGTGTCTGCAACCTTAGTTGGGACACAAATATGTGATTGTACTACTTAATAAAGAACTTAGCACCGTCAGTTCTTCAATATATAATCATTAATCATTTCGTTGATAAAACAAGGCTTCACAACATTCACACTATTATAATGTACTTAAGCACTTAGCATCAATAGATAGGTTAGATCTAGCAGATCAATCACTAAGCATATTCATATGGATCAGATCTAATATTCTCACATATCATTATCACTAAGCATAAGCATATCTATCTAATCATCTTAAAAAATTTAGCAAAAGAAGACATAAACACATTAAGACAAGCACAAAGCAATACCACATAGCATTTACATGGTTCACCCCCACCCTGGGGCTACGCCCACCAACTCTTCTTCTTTATTGTCTTCAGTCAATTGGTTACAAGCACAAAGCCATAAAAAACCCTTACTCCACACATGACAAAAGATCTGTGCAGCTTGCTAGATCCTTCTTCCTTGCATTACAACACTAAGCCTTCCTCAACTTCTTACAACGACTTGCACTTAGCTCTGCAAGTCTCACATAGATCTAGCACTTAGCTCATCAATCTACTGATCGGTTCTTTATTACATTTCCTAGACATCTATTTATACTTTACAATCTAGGCCTAAGAATGGGTAACCTCATGGGCCGACATCCCAATCCCATTACATATTCCCAAAAACACAAAAAGGATCCAAAAGTGGGTCGAGATCCTGTGATATCTACTTCGTCTTGCGCTCCTCATTCAACAGGAATTCGAAGTCCCAAAATAGGTCACTATGATCAAGAATATCCCAAAACTTGGTCAAGGGCCAATAGGCCCCCAACACTCATCTGTGACTCCTCTCGAGTCACTCTAATCTGACCAGTTCTACTTCAAAGGCATTGATCTTGGCTCGAGCTACTTCGACCTACTATTGTGCTACGACCTCTTACTCGGTGAATTCATGGATCACTGTGTCATTCACGGGCCCTTATAGGCATTATTTTTCTGCAATGACAACCTATTCTAGCTCTTCTCCTCGGCTTTCAACCTCTGTAAAAAGTTGACATGCCTTATCTTGCATAGGTTGGAGCCATTGATTAACTTCCATCACTTTTATTTGAATCATATGGATCTGTTGTTGGGCTGTTCATTGCTAATGAGACCTCTTCATTATGTCTATAGTTGACAGAGCTTTCAGTTGTGCATGTAGTGTGTTTGCATGCTACTTTGCTTCCTAGAGATGTGACTCCAATTCCTATAACTCTGGGTTCTCAGTGATTTCTTCATATGTATGGGCACTACAGTTACTCATCTTCTTTCACTCCAAGGAAAGAGATTTTAATCTGTCAACTCTGTTGCAGGCAGTTGCTTCCCTTATGTCTCTTACATCTTGAGGGGTATCGAGCATAGTACGGAGCTCCAAGTATGCTATGCACTGTTGGAGATACAAAATTACCTCTTCAAGTTATGCCACCTGTTGTGGAACTCGTTCTTTGGCCTTTACTTTGACGACTGCCATAGAGCGAAGTGATCTGTGAACCATTTCCTTTACTTCAAGTTGCTCAACGAGCAACTGTTCCTTGCTTTGCTATAACTATGCTTTTTCTTCGTTCCACTTCACTTGCAGAGAAATCTTGTCCCATTCTGCAGCACTGGGTTGTTCCTCAAGGTATTTTTGTACTTGTGCTAAAGCTTGGTTGGCTTGTGTTGTCTCTTCCTGAGCTCGTCGAAGGTGAGCTTCGACTGTATCAGTGACACAGTGTATTTGAGTTGGTTCATCACCTAGTTCTATTGTTCCTACTGACAGAGGCACAGTAGAAACTGCATGGCTGGACTGTAATGTCTATTGCACCCCTTGGAGCTTATCCTTAATCTGACTGAACACCTCCTCTTGCTTAGCTTCTTTCTTCTATGATATCTCTAGCGAAGAATCGTTCAGTGTTGCGACAATGAAGTCAAAGTCGTCTAAGGTGAGTGTGTTCTCAAATTTGGTCATGGTTGCTTTCACTTTCTTTCGGGATGAGGGTTTCAGTGGGGAAACCTTCCTTTTCTTTGAGGGGTCCTCCTCGTCTCTAGGATGTGTAACCTCGCCTTTCTTTTGTTCAACTTCTGGGCCATCTATCTCTCTGCCATATTCTCCTTTCTCTACTAAGATGGAAGCAGTCTTCATGGATGTGCTATCTAAATCATGGACCTCTTTGATCTTCTTTATCTTGCTAGGTCTAGGTGTATCATGCACTTCTTATGGACTGTCTAAGTCAGAAATCTCCATAGGTTCTGCTGGAATGAGGAGGTCCACCAACTAGTCCTTGGTGATCTCCTCCATTTCCTCCTCTGTCATCTTGTAGTAAGACTTCAATTGTTCCTTGTGTTCATCATTTTGTGGTGTGATATAGATGAAATGGTGGTCTGCATTGAAATTCATTAAAGGTCTGAAACAGTGGAGAGTCTTCAAGGTTATACATGGATCAGACTGGATGGTTGTCTTCAACTGGTTGTAATATGTGTGGAACATGGCATTTGACTACATTGCTTGTTCATATAGCTAGTGTACCATAGCGTACTGAACTTGATGGATAGAGGTTCAAAGGGCTCGATGTCCGGGAAGGCTGCACCTTCCGACATCTCCCATGTGATGAAAGTGATCAGTATAAGAAGCCAACTGAAGTGGAATTCATATCCTTGATCTTATGCTTCCTTGCAGTCCAATTCCAACTAGTTTACCAGGTACTTTTCCCAATTCGTTTGAAGTCCTTCTGCGCACTTCCCTGCAAGGTCAACTACAAAACCGGTGACTTGGGTTGGTCGATTATTTCGCACCAAATTTCCTGCAATCAATTGGAAGGTAAGGTGCACTACACTGCTCTGGATAGAAGATACCTTGTAGCCTCATGTTCCCTTCTCGACATCTCCATAGATGTCTTTAATCTTCTGTGCAAGAGCATGATCCATGGATTTTCCCGGGTAAAACTCCTATGGGTCAGGGCCTTGCATGATTAGCCCTATGATCTGATTGATCAACGTTGGTTCCACTATGATATGGCGGTTTAACCATAAATATTTTCCATGGTAGTAGGACAATAGTAGTTTGACGCATGCGTTCACTTCTTGGTGCCTTCCAAAGTGAGGAATATTCATGACATTGAGCAGTGTGGACTTCATGAGGTTCATGGTCCATGACTGGGGAACGATCTTCGAGTTTTTTCCTTTGGTCCTTGTCAAATACTTATGTGGGGTGAGCATGTTATAGACCTTCATGTTGCTGAGGTTGAAGTCACTAAACTTCAATGCTGCAATTTTATCTTGGTCATCGTGAACTGTGCGTATCCCCTTTGGGAGGTACATAGTTACCAAGGCGTACTCAAAATCTTAGGGCACACTGTCTCGATTGATTGCGTCGCTCATAGGTGGTAGATAGGTGGGTAGTATACTTGGGATTAACTTAGCATTTGTGAGATCATCCCTATGCTTAGTTCACTTTTCATCTACTGGCCAGGATGGAGCAGCTCGAGAAGTGGATGGAGAGGTCAGTAGTCCTCTCGTCAAAGATGCTTGTACACCTATAGACACTCCTCTCTCCGACATGACTCTTTCAGTCATTAAGTCAAGGAGAACTTCTGTTAATTATTCTTCAATTCCAGTGAGCTCGTCAGACATACGCGCTCAGGATTAAAATTATCGAGGTCATGATGATCTTATATATGGCACTAGAATAAACAACAATAGTGCAATGATCATTGTATACAATTCACTTAGTCTACGGGCTCAAACTCTTAGTTAGCAAAAGTGTTCTCCGTGGATGGTGTGACGGGATAAGTAGGCAACTCAGCAACGGTTCTCTTGTAATGGGTGTGAATCCTCATTAAATCTTGTTCTTCCCATTATGGTGTGGTCCAACGGTCTGGTGTCAAGTTTTAAATTCTTTTCAACACATTAAGAGCGGGAGTAGAATGGATATATCAGCCCCAATGGCTATATTTTTTCTTCCTGGCAAAGTACCATGTGTTGTTGTTCTGATATCTTGGCGAAGTTCCAATTTCGCAAATTTTCTTTCTGTGAAGTTCCCTATGGAATATTTTGTAACTTTTCAATCTTAGCCTTATTCTTACTTAGCTTTCTAGCCTTCTTTCCAGTGAGCTTCGACTCAATATGTCTTTTTCCATTCTGATTCTTATCTTCTTTTAACATAGTCACTATGCACTGTTGAGATTCTTTCCTAGGATTCAGGAGCAATACATCTTCTTTATCTGGAGTAAGTACTTTAGTATTTTGTGGGTCTTCTAGTGTTCTTCTAGCTTCGACAACAGGGTATCTAGTGTCAAATAGCTTCGATTTGTTCTCCTGTTCTTCAATCAAGTGTGCGATCATTCTGGTCATGAAATGTTTTAACTCTTGTTTCTTCTGCTCCAAGACTTCTTCTTCTTTCTTTCATCTGGCTTGATCTCTGTCAATCCAAGGTTTTCCTATTAACATGGTAAACGACGCGTTGTCCTCAATAAATTGAATAATCTCAAAATCTTCCTCTGTCAAAGTTCCATTGACAGTCATAGGTATCTGAGCAAGCCTTCCACACAGGTTTACCAGTTTTCCTCTAAATAACCCTAGTCCTCCTAATGAAGGAATCATAGCAGGCCTTCCTATAGCTTCCCAAGTTATCTATGTCATAATATTCACCCATGTTTCCTCATCTAGAACACATTCAATGTCTAAGTCTCCTATTCTTGCTTCAATGCGTTTCTTATCTTTAAAGATTTCTGATAATCTAATATGTCAGTGGTCATTCAAGGTTTCTCTCATCTGTATCAATATTTTCTTTGATTCTTCCTAGGGTTATGCTATAGCCTCTGGAGTTTCCTTAGGGTTTTCTTGATTCATATTCATTCCTTCAAGCTTAGCAATCATTATGGGGAAATCCAACACTTCATGGTCCATAGATTTGAAACAAATAAAACTAGGTCTTCTCCCAGGGCATTCTTTAGCAAGATGTCCCAATTTTATGCAATTGTAACAGAGGGTTAATCCTCTCTTTATTTTAAATGATCCCCAGCCTCTCCTATACTGCACACTAGGATCATAGGAGCTAAATTGAAATAAATTATTTCTGGGATCCTGCATCCATTAGTTAGTCCAAACATTCTTTCTATGCATAGGTATACCATATCTTTCACTATTCTTATCATATATACTCATATCAAACCTTCTTTAAGCTATTAATGCCCTAGTTTTCAAGCTAGGATAGACTCTATTAAACATACCTAGATCCATACTCTAGAAACACAAATTTCCACTTATCTTACTTCTACAGAGCACAAAGCTTCCAGATCTAAAATGTTTAACTATTCTTACCTTTATCAGATCACAGAGCTTGCAGATCTTACCTATTTTAATCATAAGTTCTCGCTTTTACCTTTCTTAGAGCACAAGCTTTCAGATCTTGCTTCTTTCCTTCATATCTGACCTCCTTTCTTCAAATTGGGTTTCCTTCTTTAGCACATAGCTCTATAAATCAAGTAGAATACTGTGCGCAAGGGTACATATCTACGCACAAAACTTCCACAATTTCAGGATGAATCTTTGCATAAAGCTTCTTCTTCCTCAGTTCCCAGCAATCATAGTTTCAGGTCCTAGCAACGGAACCATTTGTTGGCACAGGGGCAGACCCAGGGTTCAACACACCAACAACACACCAACAAAGCCCTAACTATGGGCCCTTTTGGCAACACCTGCGAAGTAGATGAAGTCTCACCTAAGGTAGAGGCAGGGGTGGTTGCAAGACTCAACTGTCTGCAACTTTAGTTGGGACACAAATATGTGATTGTACTACTTAATAAAGCACTTAGCATTGTCATTTCCTCAACATATAATAATTAATCACTTCGCTGATAAAACAAGGCTTCACAACATTCACACTGTTATAATGTACTTAAGCACTTAGCATCAATAGATAGGTAAGATCTAGCAGATCAAGCACTAAGCATATTCATATGGATCAGATCTAATATTCTCACATATCATTAGCACTAAGCATAAGAAGATCTATCTAATCATCTTAAAGAACTTAGCAAAAGAAGACATAAACACATTAAGACAAACACAAAGCAAGACAACATAGCGTTTACATGGTTCACCCCCACCCTGGGGCTATGTCCACCAACTCTTCTTCTTTATTATCTTCAGTCAATCAGTTACAAGAAAAAAGCTCTCAAAAACCCTTACCCCGCATAGGACAAAATATCTGTGCAGCTTGCTAGATCATTCTTCCTTGCGTTACAGCACTAAGCCTTCCTGAACTTCTTACAACGACTTGCACTTAGCTCTGCAAGTCTCACACAGACACTTCAATCACATAGATATAGCACTTGGCTCATCAATCCACTGAACGATTATTTCTTACATTTCCTAGACATCTATTTATACTTTACAATCTAGGCCTCAGCATGGGTAAACCCATGGGCTGACATCCCAATCCCGTTACATATTCCCAAAAACCCAAAAATGATCCAAAAGTGGGTAGAGATATCATGATCTTCGCTTCGTCTTGCGCTCCTCCTTTGATAGGTTGTCGAAGTCCCAAAATAGGTCACTATGACCAAGAATATCCCAAAACTTGGTCAAGGGCCAACAAAGGACATCATGCATAGAACAACCATGAGTATGACAAAAGAGTTAACTGCAAAAGAAATTGATAGAATCCAAGCCCAAGACAAGGAGTTCATTCAAATTGAATAATCTCACAAGAAGCAAACAAATAACATAAGGAAAACAACTCCAAATAAAAATCTTGGGTCTGATTTATTTATTAGTCCATATTCTAGTTTTAAATTTCCAACTTATGACTTGTTGGTGTGAGTTTGATCAAACTAGGGTCCTTCTCAAGTTACCAACAAAAGATACCAAGTAGTATAGAGCATTGGCATTTTCATCTCCTCTGAAGAGAAGAAGTATCACCCGAAGCGTTGCTGAGACAATTAGATAGGGAAGGGTAAGGAAAATACTTATGAGGATTCATAGAACCTTCAGGACTCATCCTCACCTTGCGCAAGAGACATGAACAGATATGAATCTTATTTGTGCAAGAATCGAACCTACTTATGTTGCAAACAAGCATTTAAACACAAAACCATCAAGTAGAACTTATAAACCATAAATAAGAACTAGAATGCATAAGTAAAACACACAGAGACACATCATATTTTAAAAATTCAGGTCCTTCTTCATATTATCTTTAGAATATTTTTTTAATTACAAACTCATAAATACACAATAGTGCTCTGTAAAGACTCTTGGCTCTAGACTCATGTCGCAGAGCTCCAATTCTTAGACTGATATATCGGTTACATTACAGACTCAGGACTTGAATTGACTCGACTAACAACAACCTCCTCAAGAGGGAAAGATCATAATGAAATTAATTACAATTTCAACTGAACCAATAGCTAACCAACAACCATTTTTACAATCATGTTCATTCCTATATGTAAGTTAGGTAACTCAAGGATGATTTTAGGGGCTAAATTTCGCTCATGGGCTAATTTTCCATGGTTTTTCCAAGAACAATATTCGCTATTTTAAAAATGATTCGCCAAAATTCTATAGGATAAAATTATTTTACCTTAAAAATCGCCAAAATTTTATAAAAACTATATAAAATCCTTACAAATTTGAATATTTTTACAAACATATCGCCAAACATTTATAGTTGGCATATGAAGGATTAGTAAGATTCGCCAAGGTTTCTACATTTAAAAATAAATTTCCATCCTTAAAATCATCCTTGGTTAGGTTGTGTCTTCCATATCAACTTGCATGATTTCTTGTTCTGTTGCAACTGTTGTTGATTAGCTAACATTGAGATGTCTTTCACAACTGATTTCTATTTATCTTTATTTATCTGTTGTCTAGCTTCTTCTGCATCTTGCGCAACTCGTGCTTAGTCAAAACTTGCACAATTCCTTATCCCAAAAAAGAAGGTCCCAACAAGCTCTGACCACAACCCTTGACTCACCCTCGAGTCAAGTGCTTGGTTATTTCGCAGATTCCAGGAGCATATATTGTTTTCCCTTGTCCTCCTTTTCTTCTTCCTTATGCTCTTCTGTTTATGCTTTCTCTTCTTTTTCCTCTTCAAACAAAGGGCCCAACTCTGGGGCCAATTCTAATGCTTTCTCCTTCACTCCTTGAAAGTTTCCAACTTTATCCTGCCACTTCCTGGTGAGGAGTGATGCCTCTGGAACAAAATTTTGGGTCTCCTCTTTACTACACCCCTTTGGCTTGGACACGACCAACAAGTTTCACTCGGAATCTATTGTTGTATCAACTTGATGCATATGCATGTACACTATCTGAATGACTGATTGAAAGTCACACAACTCTTTATTTGCTATGGACTGTGCCTCAAAGAGGGCATTTAGCTCATTGTCTGCCTATAGGATTTGATCGAACTTCTACTTTTGCTCCATTGGATCCATCGTGGTCGCAACTTCTTCATTCAACACCTGGATCTTGGTGCACACCTCCTCCAAGACCTGGTTACTTCGAGCGATGATGCCCATTCAATCGATGAATTCTCAGAAGATCTTTGTGAATTTCGATGTGTACTTGTGTAGTGCTTCTCGGGCATTATTGCCTTGTAGTATTGTCTTCTACATCTACTCTTCCAACTTCTGAGCCTACTTCTATGCTTCTTGTTGAGTTTGTCGTAAATATGCTTCTATATGCTCATCATGAGTGGTGTGTTGTGTCCATGCTCCTTGGAGCAGCTAAATATGATGCTTCGACTCACTTGTATCACTGGCTTCAGGAAGTTGGGTTTCGACTTTGCGAATCTTCGGTCAGGATTCAGCAAGTCTTTCCTGCACTCTTTCCAATTTGCACTCAATTTGGTTTATTTCATGTGCTTCCTGTGGCCTGCATGCTTGCGTGAGGAGAGCTTCCTACCTTGTGACCTCGTCAAACCTCTCGACCTACTCGAGCCTTTTCTCTAGTTGATCCATTGATGCTCTGATAAGTCCAAATAAGTGCATCGTTGGCCACTGTACCAGGTCAGTGGATGAAGGGGCCATGTCTTTGGGTGCTCATGTCTACAGTGGAAGTCCACTGACCATTGAATACTCTGAGTGGGTCTCTACCTCCTCCTCTATTGATGGTCCTGGAGAGATCCTCAAACTTAGCGTCGAGGGAAAGAGAGTCAGAACCTCTATTCTGGCTATGCATATTTGCATCAGTTCTATGCATTGTTGAGGGTTCTAGAGAACCCGCTCCATCTTTTCGCGCTCGGATGTCACGGTCTGCCCGGGTGTTGATTCTGGTTCCTTCTGAGCCTCTGGCAGCTTCTTCTCTTTTTTTGCATCTTCTTCCTACATTATGATTTCTTGGGCACCCTCACCCTTTGTCGGTGAGGGGATTTGTTGGTTTCTTTGGTATTGCGACTCCTTCACAATTTGGGTGTATTTTTCTTGCACCGAAGGATCAGTCTTTTGTTCTTGGATGTCTAGGTTTGGACCAGTTAGCTTCATGCTCTACTCTCGTACTTTGGGATTTGGACCATAAACTTCTGGTCTCGGCTTAGGAAACTCTTTGGTTATTCCTAAGAGTTCTCATTTCACTTTCTCTGGTTAATCAAGCAACATCGGCTCTAGGTTTATGGTCTGGGGTGGACTAGTGGTTTCTGGGGTTGGCGACTGGGGTTGTGGTGATGACGGAGGGTGATGAATGATGATTGTGGATGGAAATGTTTCAAGCTCAGGTTCGTCCTAAATGTTGATGATGGGGATTACTTTGACAGTTGAGTAGGTGTGGGGGATGGCTGATGCAATGGGTTGGGGGTTCAGGGGTTTATTCGGTGAAACCCCAGTTATGGGCCTCTTCACCATTGGTTCATTAATTAACACAACAATCGGCATTTGGTTGACATCCTCACATAACAACATGGAATTAGCTAGCCGTTGATGGAGGACCGGTAGCATTATTTTCTTATGATCCAATGGTTGTGTCTCATATTCCTCCTTAGAGTCTAATTGTGGTGGAGCTTCTTGCTTTTGTGGATATGGGCCTGAGCTCGATCCTACCCCTTATTCTTTGTATTTCTTCTTCAGTATCTCTACCGACATAATATAGTGCATTCCCGACTTACATGGGTTGTGTTTAACTCCAGGCCATGCCATTACCTCTTTGTCGAAGGCCTCCTCATCCAGATAGAACAACAACATCCTTATATGGAAATATTCTCTGCTAACATGTCTTGACCATACAAACCTGTGGTGTCGGTTCATGTTGAAGGAAATGTTTCTCGTATTTCAGTTAAGGAGCTCCTGTGGAATATGTAGCCTCTGTGTTGTGTCTATCAGGTTGTTTTACCACTTAGAAAATGTTGCGGTGTTGAAGGTTTCGTTCTCTAAATCTGACCTGGACTGCCATGGCTCGAACATATTTTCCATGCACCCTTTGTCTAGTAGCATCGACATCCTTCCTATAGGTGGATTCCATTTGAACATTGTGAATTCCATCAACATATGTCCATAGGTGAAGGTTCCTCCCTTCTCCCACGCTTCCTCACATGCTACTAGTAGTTCCTTCAACAGGTAACTACACCAATTGAACACAACGTCGTTGGCACAAAAGTCTGCTACTGATAATGCATCTAGCTTGCATTCACCCTTGTAGTATGATCTCACAACCTTGTTGGATATGATGTAACAACCAGCCCAAACTGTCTCTGGTAATATGGGGTCGATTACGGTTGTGCATCCCCCCTCTTTGTGTTGAATTTTTCATATAGGTTGAGCTCTCCTTTCTTTTTTCCATGCTTACCAGGACCCTGGAATCCTTTCAACACATCTTCTCCTTTGAAGGATAGTCCAGTAAGTTGATGGATGTCTTCAGCATGGATTGGATACCACTTATCCAGCCATATACTTTTTTCATGCACCCAACTTATAAGAAATTTCATGCACCGTGAAACCTCACCAGTGGTATCGAATACTGGTAGGTCTCTAAGGTTCATCATGGTCGAATTAAATAAGTTGACAAATTCTGGTTTTGGCATGAATTGCATGCCTCCTAACTCGTATGGAGTCATCTCCCAAAATAAATTTGTGTTCATCTGGGGAAACAAAATTGGATCTGTTAGTTCAAGATCGAGGAGCTTAACATGCTCCACCTTCCCTTTGATATTTCCCATGACCTCGACTCAGGGTTTGCAGGGCTTGTCTAGTACCGCATATTTAGACATGGCGCTTCGAATTGTTGTGGCTCTCGACATGGTGGATTCTAAGTTATGAAAAATTATGCGACAAGTTAATCACTAGGGCCATGGATATGGATTTCGCAATTGTACATGATGGTTCACTCTACCGAATTCGGAAATGGTTATGTTCTTTGAAAAAGATGTGTTCTAGGGAAAGTTCTCGAAGCCTTATACTTGGATTAGCAGGCAAGTTTAGCAATAATTTTTGTTCATCATGACCGTATGTATGCAACTGGATCTGAGTTGTTCATCGGGACGATTTAATGGGGTAAATCCTATTGGCTGATTCTATCATTTACTTGCGTGAGTGGGATAGGGATGTGATCGGTTTTAGACCTTTCCATTTGATGGGTGGGAATCCCAGCACGAACTCCAATGGCATCTTTGCATATTGTGTCTTTATGGATTACTGAATTTAGACGGGGTACCGTAATGTCAATAAAGGTTGTGACTAGACCATCTTTGTGTGGCACATGGACTCAGATCATATTCAGATTCGTTCTCCCTCCAACCACAAATGGGGTCCCTGTCATATTAATGAATATCATTAATGGATTCTCTTATGCTTTGGATCCTGCAATGCTAAGTCATTAGTTCTGTATCAAAAAACACTTAAACATAAAATGAACTATGTGTCATGGTGCAACAATGCGCACATTTACTTTATTAACTGAATTTACAAAAATTTCAGAAAACTCAAATCTAACTATTAGACATGCTCCTTCAGACTAGAGAAATAGTCCCCTTTTCTCAGTTTTGAGACATATAGGGCTTTAGGCGAGTGTTTTTCACCCATCCTGGCCGTAGTATACCATCCAGTTGTGTGAGTCTGACTGTTCCTGAGGGTTGGATATCTACAATTATAAATGGTCCCAACCAATGCATGCGCAACTTGCCAGGATGCTTCTGGTATTGACTATCATAGAGTAGAACCTTGTCTCCTTGCATAAATAATTTGGTCTTAATGTGTATGTCATACCAAGATTTTTGTCTTTCTTTTTCAACTAAATGATGGAAGTCTACTAGAAATATGGTCTCCTAGAGTTATTGTAACTTCATAAGTCTCTACACAACTGATTCCTCCTCTGACATATGTGTAATCTGTGCAATATACAAACTTGAAGTGATGAATTCTTCAGGCACCATTGCCTCTTTCCCATAAAATATCTGGAACAGTGTGTACTTGTGGAGTTTCTTTGTGGTTGTCATGTAAGCCCATAGTATTGTTGGGACTCTTTCATCTCAATCTTCCCAATTTTCACAACAAACCTTTGTCAACCCTCTTTCCAAAATCTTGTTGAATGCTTCTACTATTCCATTGGCCTGCAGGTGGTAGGGGTTACTTTTGTGATGTTGGATCAGGAAATCTACTGTAATCTTTGTTATAGTTCTACTAATTAAATGAGCTCCCTAATCACTGGTTAGGCTCCTAGGACATCCAAAAAAAGTGATAATATTCTCAAAGATGAACCTAGGAGCAATATTGTCCAAACAATCTTGAATAGTTGTTGCTTCATCCCAATGCGTAAGGTAGTCAGTTGCGGTGATGATGTACCTAGCCTTTGAATGCTTGGTTGTGGGGTTGATTGGTCCAATGAAGTCAAATACCCATTTCTCAAATGCTTGTAGAGCTCAAACTGGTTGCAGTGGTAATTCATCTCATCGTGACAGCTTACCCACTCATTGACAAACATCACATGATCTAGCGTATACCTTTGCATCCTTGAAGAGTGTTTCCCACCAAATTCTAGCATGTATAAATTTCTATGCAGTGACCTTTCCTCCTATGTGACCTCATGCAACTCCACTGTGGCATTCCTAGAGTACATCTTGTCTTTCATGATCCAAGACACATCTTCCGAGGATACTGTCTAGTCCCAGTTTATACAACTATCCAATGATCAGCTGGTAATTTGCTGCTCCAACAAACATGTTGCATTTCTGGGTTGCGGAATATGTTTTTGGGAAGGCCCCTGTGCTTAAGAATATTATTATGTCCTCCAGGTACTCTGGTATGGTCTCAACCCATAAAAAGTCTACATCTAGGAGTTGATCGTCTACTACTCCGCCACTTTCCCCTGACTCTAATTTGGATAGGTGATCAGGTCCTACGTTGCATCTTCCTGACTTAATGATAACTTCAAAGAAAATTATCGAAATAACAAAAACCATCTACAAATTATCCCTTCCAACATAGGTTTGTTATCTAGATATTTTAATGCAAAATGATCAGTAAAGAACTTGAAATGAGAACCTAACAAATAATGTCTAAATTTCTGCAAAGCATAAATCATGGCTAAGCCCTCCCTTTCTGTCATTGTGTAGTTTCACTCTTCTTGTGACAGCTTCTGACTCGCGAAATATATTGGATGATCCTTAGCTCCATCTCTAGGTTGCGTTAAGATAGCTCCTAAGGAAATTCTTGAAGCATCTACATGGACATGAAATTCATTCTCCCAGTTTGGGAATATCATAATCGGTGTTGTGTTGAGCTTCTTATTGAGTTCCACAAATGATTTATCACATTCTGGAGTCTATTGGAATGTTTCAACCTTTTTCAGAAGGTTTTCCAGAGGTGCAGTAATGTTGGCATATCTTCGGATGATCCTACGATAGTAACCTGTGTGTCCCAGCATGGAGCACAACTTTTTATCACTCGTAGGTGGTGGCATATTCGCAATGACTGCAACTTTGGATAGGTCTACCAATACTCCTTGACAGACTATGTGGCCCAAAAAATTCCCATGTGGTACACAAAAGATACACTTTTTGAGATTCAATGAGATTTGCAATTCTATGCATCTGTCAAACATTAGTCGTAGCAGTGCTACATGTTCCTTGAGCATGCTATATATCATACAATCATCCATATATACTTCTATAAACTTGTGAATGAACTCTCTAAAAGATTCTATTACAATCCTGGAGAAAACTGCAGGGGTGTTCTTTAAGACAAATGACATCGCATTGTATGTGAAGGATCCCCATTCTATTACGAATGTGGTCTTCTTTTTTTTCTCTTCGGCGATCCTAAATTGATGGTACCCTAAAAATCCGTCTATGAATGAGTATGCTTCATGTTGGAGCCACCCTTGTTTTTTTAGCCTGTCACAATTTTCATTTTGATGCTTGAAATCTAAAGATGGTTTTCTTTTTCCCTCTGAGATATCGAGACCTCTGAAATTTTTTCATGCGAGCAGTGATGATTATTCTACTCTCGAAACAAGTCCTACCTTTCATAAAAATGTTTCCTCTTTTTGTTCTACTTCGGGATCTCACAGGTCGGATACTATAACTCATGTAATTCACACGTCCCGAGTCACGAAACAACGAAGTCATTTTAAATTTCCACTCAAGACAGTAACGAGGGTAAAGTTTTACCTAACTCATGATTAAGCGTCATCGAGGTTTTGTGCCTCGGCGTTCACCAAACCCAAATTTTTATTGTCACAGCCCCGATAGCCGAGAACACGATGTCCTTTTTGAACAACCCATGTCAAAGATTAAAGGCAAAAGCTAACCGTGGTAAAAGTTATTCTCGGTGTTTCACCAATCGGCACTATCTTTTTCAAATGTTACAGCGTCTAAACCCCGACTCATGAAATCACGATGCAATTATAACTTGATTAATTAATCACTTAATCCAAGATTGTCTTCCCTGTAATTAAGTCATGTTATCACAACCTCGTGGTTTTGCAGCTCGACATGTAAATCTCCCAGAAACTTATCTTCAAAGCTCCGAGTCACGATATGGCGAAAGTAATAATTATAAAATTAATCGAGCCTCAAATCACGATTACCTTTTATTAACCAAAGTCGATATTCACAGTCTCGGGTGTTAAAGACTCAAAATGTTAAAGAAAAATCCCTGATATAATGAGTAGCAAGATATTGATTAACGTTGGGGAGGTTGGATTAATTAAGCTAAATCAAGACATATCCCACATTTCGATGCTTGCACGATTCACAAGGAATCCTTTTTACTTTTAAACCGCCAAAATTTATGACATTAATGAGGAAATAGGGTAAATCTATGAATATAAGATCAGATTTTTTACAACAAAAATTTATTTCTAAATATGATTTGATAGGCTTGTTTTGAAAGGTAACGAGTTTTAAAATATAGGTAAGAGATGCGTTTCATTATAACAAATGAATTTTCATAGCACGCAGAGCTCATCACTTATGAGTAAACTGACTTCTATATGTATACACAGTTCTATCGCAGAAGAGCTAAAATGCAAGCTTCAGCCATGTCTCCGCCGAAAGAAGCAAAGGAGAATGTTGAGGTTTCGGGACAAGGCTCAGACAATGTCTCCGATACTTCACCCCGAAGTATCAACTCGGTCCCTAACTGGTCATATGTTTCAGATATTCTGCAATCAGAATTGGTGGATTATTTCAACGACTCCGACGACAACGAAAGAGATAATATAACCACCAAGTACAAAATAGTCATCCAATATGGAATGCACAGAGTAGCATCCAGGCCACGGTTGCTTCCATATTATGACATGGTCTGATGGGAATTGGATCATGTGGACATACCGACCAGGACTATCATGAACGAGCAGAGAGTCACTATCGAGACTTTTAGGCTAGAGCATCTACAAACCATGTATAAGCTACCCACGACGTCCGACCACACATATGGCACTGAGTTCTTGGAAGAATTCAAAGAGAAGGAATGCATACAGTATGATAAAACGATGTCCAGTTTGATAAAGGATTGGGTTTCAAACACCGCAAAGTTCAGAGTTGATACCCACGACATTTATTCAATCGCTTCATTAGAACTGCAGTATAAATATGTGGCCATGATGACATGTTGGTTATATGGGAAAGAGGACACATCGCATTTTTTCCTTTCGTGGGTGCCTCTAATGTTTCAGGTCGCAGAAGATTTTTCCTTTAATTGGGCAAAGATTCTTTCGGATAGATTGACCAATCGGGTCACAGAGTATCGGGAGCAGAAGGAGAATGGGAAGGTGTCATCATTATTCATGTCCGCGTACATTATGGATGCAATTTGTTCTATGACACCATTTCCATTGATCAGCTGGAGTTGGGCTCCAGCCGAAGACGAACCCATACATGTATATCATGTAAAATTATGGGAAAACAAAGCAGAAAATTTTTCATATGAAATTTTTAACTGGGTGATGGTGCCCCTGCATGTCACCATTTTTGGTCACCTGCCACCCCGGATCTTGGACAACATAGTAAAAAATCTAAGCGGCATCGCAGACTGGTATGTAGAAGCTGAATTTTTCTACCATAGAGTTTTCGAGGCTTCTGTTCCCCCACATGAGCTGCCATTGTTCATTCCCGACAAGCTGGCTTGTCGCGAGGTGTCCTGGCAAATGATAATTGGCGGTGTAAGAAAAGAACTTAAAGGGTACTCGAAAAAGGTATGGCCGTCATTTCCTGTTCGTTTGAATTCTTATTCTTTATTAGATTTCGGGCATGCCAAAGCCAAGGCTACAGCCCTGGAATACCTAAATTTGGTCTCCATCGAATACAAGAAGAACGATCCACAGAGGGTCATGAGCAACCATTTGGAAAATTGCGGGCTCAAGAGATTTGAGCATGATAATTCACCCTCGGATGACATTTTCCGAGGAGCAAGGTTCTATGAGGATATTCTAGCCTGGATACAATCCTTGACACCCGAGGAAAGAGTCTATGTTTTGAAGTTCCAGGAACATCGATGTAGTTGTCTTCCCACTGTGTTGCGAGGAGAGGGTCCAGGTATTTCGGAAATGAAACAGAAGGATGCTGAAGGTTATAAGGATGCGACTCCTGACCAAGGAAAACACCAGGATGAGGGGGAACAAACAAAGAATCCGAAAGCAGTGAAAAATACTCCAGACCCGCCAAAGAAATAAAATCCTGAGACAGAAATAAAGACTCCAGAACCGCCAAAGAAGCAGATTCCGAGACAACTGTTTGCTGGTAAATCAGGTTTCCGAGAACTTATCTGCCAGAGAAAGGGATGCCGAAGCAGCTCGGGTCACCTTCCAGGAGGCTGTGATAGCCATGAATAATAGGGTTCCGGAAGGTACTCCCAGGTTCACCCTTTTAGAGAAAACCAGAGGGAACATTCTATTAAAATAATGGGAGCATAACATCGTCGAAGGCAAGCAAAAAGCCCAAAAGATAACGAATTCCTTAGAGGAGGCCTTTAATTCTATAGATGACAATTTGTTGGTTATTGACAGCAGAGGTAATGCCAAAACGTTGATGCAAATGAATGTGGAAAGGATCTCACTTGATCTGAAGGAAAAAGAAGAAAGAGATTCGGCCAATATCTCTCAGATGATTATGGTGGACATAGTCCAAATAGATAAATGCATGATTAAGCCCAACACGCAATTATGTGCCATCGACATTATAGATGGACAGATGGAAGACAAGATGCAACAGTTAGCTCGAGAATGTTACTTCTTCGAAGCCAACTGTCAAGCAGAACCATCGCGGATAATATCTCAGCTAGTGGAAAGATGTGTCACTTGTACCGATCTCGCGCAACGACAAACATATGGCACCAAGTGAAGACAGAGTAGAAGAAATGGAGCGATTTCTCTCTTCTATGTCATAACCAAAATTTTGTGACTATTGAGATTCTATCTTACTTGTAAAATTGTATAAATATACCACAGAAAGAAATAAACAAGGCTGGACCTTTTTGTGTCGATCGTAATAGAGTTTTTTACATTTGAGAAGTTAATACAAGCAAATCTGAAGATTCTCAATTTCGTCACGACTGTGTTACAAGTTTGTTTCCTTGTATCTCATATTTCGTTTCATTTCATATTTCTTAACTGATGTGCTTCGTTATACTTTAGTACAACCACTACTATAGCGAATGAATTTTGGTCTTCTGTAATTGTTTGTTGTTTTTCCTCTTTACCAGCTATCAGCGGGTGTAAGACCAGTCTGCATTTTCAGAATTCTACATATATTCTTTGCTACATCGGTTATTTCCTTACATTTTCCTCTTCTGTTTATTCGTGAGATTCTCCCCTGGTAGGAGCCTTACACTATAGACAGCTAAATGTTTTTCTCCCACCTCACACCTTTTATTAAAATATGATATAGTTACGGGAAAGAGCCTTTGATTTGCATCCCTATTTTATTCCTAAAACCATAAATTCTCTTTTATACGACCAAATTGAGACAACACTTAATCTCACTCTGAAGTTTTTCCCTTTTTTACTGTTCCTCCATGACTGTCCCTGTACCAACACAGCCTAATATCGAACTCGGACTATCGAACCAAATGAACATTGCTTTAAACCTTTTCGACACAATTCTTAAAACTGCTACTAAGCGGTTTGAACTTGAACGTTCATGGGCAACCATTGAACAAGATATAACTATCCAAGAATAGTTTGAAGCTATACAACGCCAACGTAGAAATCTCCCCTAGTTTCTTTTGTCGAAGGTTGAAATTTCTCTCTTATCCATCTTTTACCCACTTTCAGATGCCTTGACACTGTACTTTTAAGCCTTAAGTACAGACTCAGGAACAACATCTTTTTGGCGTCGTTGTCGGGGACCGAAGTTACAAAATCTTTTTCCCTGGGAAAATGACATTTGTTTTTCGTTGAAAGTGTTACCCTTTGATAGTGAACAAAGAGTACATACCTTTTAAGGCTTTTAATATTTCACTTGGTGACTCCACAAGTAATAAACTGGCATCTGGTCGAAGGAATACCAGACAAAACCTGGATGGTAAGCAAATTACGCCCGTTACCGATCCCGGAAAAATTCTAAAGGTGAGAGGCTCTTTTAAGCCAACCGCTGCAGTTTACAAACTTAAAACCCAATCACTGAAGAACAAGAGTCCTTATGAACCCTCAACTTCTCTCAGTCCTCTCTTTGATGCTAAAGATTCAACGCCAAACTACTCTGAAGTTAGGAGTGAGATTCATCCAACAGTCCCCTTAGCACACAAAGGAAAGGGCCCTCTTGAAAGTTCATCGACTTTTGACATACCATATTTTCTTCAGTTGAATTTCCAAACTTCACCAAATTCTGAAGAGTGTGTTACACACTCGGTTCCCACACCCGTCGGTTCTCCTGATTTCATCTCTTGCAAATCTGAGGAACCAAGTCCTCATGTTCCTTATCTTTCCTCATCGGATTTTCCTCTTCGCAAAGAAAATAAAGATTCCCTTTTAATTTTCCAAAACCCCCTTTACAACTTTCCACAAACAACGATGGAAGCCATCGGAGGAGGAGGTGGAGGGTTTATCGGAGGAAGAGGGGGAGGAGCCCCTCTAGGAGGAGCTGGAGGCCAAGGGCCTGCCCCCCCTCCCAGAGTTTTTGTGAAATTTGCAGCTAGATACGCTCCATTAGTATTGCATGTCCCTCTACATGATCTTCCAGAAAATTACATAAAAAATTTACCGAAATTCACCGGGGAAGGGGGTCTGACCGCGACCGAACATATTAATTTTTTCAACCAATTCGCAGATATCTTCGGTAACGAACATGAGGATGTATATTCGATAATTCTTTTCCAAACATTCGAAGGCCATGTCCGAACTTGGTTTTGGAGCCTACCCGTAGCATATATCCTATCTTATGACACTTTGGAAGATTCTTTCCTCAGATAATGGGGCGAGAGAAAAGACCATCTATATTATTTAACCGAATTCGGGTCCTTGAGGAAAAAGAATTCAGAAATAGTCATGGAATTTATCCAAAGATTCAAAAAATTGTACAATAAAATCCCAGTCGAGGTTAAACCGTCTCAACCCGCAGCCAAAGTGACTTTCACCGGAGCTTTCGAACCGGATTTCTCTCTCCTTTTGCGAGAGAGAAAGGGAGACACCCTAAACCGAATGCAGGATGATGCGGTATAAATAGAGTCTAATATGATGGCTTTGGGTAAACTTAAATATAAAATAGAAACTGGAAACCGAGAGACCAAACGCTTTAGAGAACAAGCGGGTCCTTCAGGGTCCAATAGATCTGCAGAGGATAGGGTGGACGATATGGCTAGAGTGATCAAAGAGCTGTCAAATTTAATATCCAAAATGGAGCTCGAACAAGCCAAAGCTGACTCTTTCCCCAAAAAGGATTTCAAGAGGAACCCCAACCCCCCAAACAAACAAAGAAAAATAAAAAATGAAGATAAAAAAATAGAAGCTCCCTTAAAGAGTGAAAATTTTATAGGAGCAAACGATTTTCAAGACTTCGGAGATTCAGATAATGATGTCACGAACTTCGGTGATGAATGTACTCAACCATATCTAACTCGAGAAGACTATGAAAAATATCTAAACACACAACAGTCGTTGAATAAGGGTGAAGAAGGTGATCACACTGATCTCTATGAATCTCAACCAGAAACTGAGATGATAATGGTTGAGTTTCAACCAAAGTACAACTTAAGATCTAAGAGTAAGCCCACCTCAACTACTCAACCAAAGAAAATCCTCCAAAGAGGTCAAGCTTACGAACCTACTTTGGAAGAGACCTTATTACACAACAACAAAACTAAAGTAGTAAGCACACAAGAGTCCGAAGTAGAAAAAGTTGAAACCCAGGCACAAGGAGCCAAACCAATAAATAAAGTTACATATTCAACCAGGACCATGAGTTTTAAAGCGGTCCAGACAAATAAGTCAGAAAGGAAGGATGCGAAAGTCTCAACCAAAGAAATAGACAAGGTGATCAGAGCTTTCAGTTTTGAAAATGAGTTAAACAAAATTAATATACCAATCCCTTTGGTAGAATTAGCGAAAAACCCCGTTTATCAGAAGCAAATTACCAAAGTGATGGGTGTCTCTGAGCTAGAAATCCAGTCTGATGTTTTAAACTTGGAAGATGACAAACCTAACATCACCTTTGGTCCCCATTTTGAAGGGGCCAAAGACACCATTGCTACCTTTTATATCACTCTGAATGTGTATGATCAGTTGCTGCATAATTTCATGTTAGACTGCGAAGCTTCCCATAATGTTATGCCTAAGATTATAATGGACAAGTTGGGTCTCCAGATCACAAGACCTTATGGAAATCTGTACTCTTTTGACTCGAGAAGGGTTAAGTGTATGGGGATGATAAAAGATCTGGTAGTTACCCTGGCGCAGGTCCCGGTTAAGAGTATCATGATGAATGTGGTTATCGCAAATATTCCCCCTAAGTATGGCATGTTGTTATCTAGGTCATGGGGAGCCAAGTTGGGGGGTTCTCTTCAATTGGACATGATGTTTTCCACAATTCTTGTGTTCGGTGGTCAGTTCACTCGGTTGTACAGAGAAACGAGATTAGCATATACAGTGAGTGACCCTCAAAACCCAAACAATTTCCCCATTTACATCACGGACCAAGATCTGGGAAATTGCATCTTGTCTTTTGATGATGGTTTGGATGGTTGTCCGGAGAAAATCGATATAGAGTGAGAAGAGTCAAGTCACATGACAAAGGATCTGTGTAACACCGGGGTTTGGAAAATGTATTTTGACGGTGCTTTATCTTCTGAAGGGGCGGGTGCAGGAGTGATTTTAGTAGCTCCTGAAGGTAAATTCATTGTTCCTTTCTCCTACTGACTGCAGTGGGACATAGATTACACTAACAACGTATGCGAATATGAAGCGTTTATCTTAGGATTCGAGGCTACCAAAAAGCTAAATATAAGTAACTTGGAGGTATATGGTGATGCTGAATTAATAGTCAAACAAATAAACTGACAGTATCTAGCCAAGCATCCCAAACTAAGAACGTACATAAATTGTGCTTGGGATCTCATGGAAAAATTTTTCTCATCCGTAAATTCCCATTTTATCCCTCACGTAGAGAATCTACATGCTGATGCATTAGCAAAGGTAGCTTCAACCTTCTCTCCTTCCACGACCTTCAAACTAAAGTATCACATTGAAATCAGATACAAACCCTCTATACCAGACAATATCCGACACTGGTAGGTCTTTGATGATGACGAACAAATTAAGAAATTTCTTGTAGCAGTGGATGAGTTCTCTGAAACTCATGCAGACCAAGAGAATCAAAATGACCCGATGTGGATCATGCAAGAGGGGGAAGATCCTAAAACCTTCCGAGAAAAAATTGCGGATCATCATATGTTGGTCCTTAAAAGAAACCAGATTCTGAAAGCCTTGATTCCTTTATAAATACTTTTCGATCAGAACGACGTACCTATGAAATCCACTTTACAACCCCAACCAGAAGAAGTGGAGGACTTTGATATAGGAACTGAAAAAGAATCCAGGGTGGTAAAAATATCCAAGTTCCTCCCTCTCGAAGTAAAATATAAGTACAATGACCTACTCAGACAGTACAAAGATGTTTTTGCCTGGTCTTATGATGAGCTAAGAACATATGACACTTCCATAATTGATCATAAGATACCCTTGAAGCCTGGGGTCAAACCATTTAGGAAAAAGCTTAGACAGATTAACCCCATGTTGTTACCTATGATCGAAAAATAAGTTAAGAAACTTTTAGATGTGAAAATAATTGTGCCTCTGAGATACTTGGAATGGGTAGCAAACTTGGTCCTGGTCAGGAAAAAGATCGGGGAAATCAAACTGTGTGTGGATTTCCGAAACTTAAATAAGTCGTCTCTTAAGGATAATTATCCGCTGCCCAAAATGGATCATGTGCTGGAAAAAGTAGTTGGAGCAAACCAAATGTCTATGATAGATGGGTTCTCTGGTTATAATCAAATCGCCATGAACAAACAAGACAGGGAAAAAACTTCTTTCACCACACCATGGGGTACGTTCATGTATGACAAAATGCCTTTTGGTTTGATGAATGCAGGGGCTACATTCCAATGCACTATGGACATCGCTTTCATAGGAGAAAGGGACAAGTTCGTAGTCATTTACCTCGACGATTTGACAGTTTTCTCTAAAACCAATGAAGAACACTTGATCCATCTTAAACAGAATTTCGAAAAATGCCTCAGGTTTGGTCTATCTTTGAACCCAAATAAATCACATTTCGTTATGCGGGAAGGTAAGATTTTGGGCCATATCATATCTAGGGATGGAATTAGGATTGATCCTAAGAGGATTGAAGCAATAGATACTATAAGTATTCCCAGAAATATAAAAGAGATTCAATCTTTCTTAGGTAGAATAAATTTTTTACGAGGGTTTATCCCCAATTTTGCTGAGATTGTCAAATCGATCACAGGGATGTTGAAGAAGGATAGCGGAGTAAATTGGACAACTGAGTCCAGAGCATCATTCACGCATATTAAAAAAGTCATAAGCAAGGCACCTGTGTTAGAAAGTCCAGACTATCTGAAATATTTTCTTATTTTCTCATTTGCCTCTGAACATACTATCGCCACAGTGCTCCTACAGAAAAATGAAGAAGGATTCGAACAACTGATCGCTTTTTTTAGCAAGAGCCTTAGAGATGCAAAACTGAAGTATGACATAATAGAAAAACAAGCGTACGCAATGGTAAAAGCATTAAAGGAATTCAGAACCTATGTTCTACATTCAAAGATAATCACGTATGTGCCTACTAGTTTCGTGAAAGATATATTGGTACAACCAGACAGTGACGAAAAAAGAGGGCGATGGCTTGCTAAAATCCAAGAAATCGATCTGGAATTTAAACCGACCAAATTGATAAAAGGGAAAGGCCTGGCCAAACTCTTAGCATAGTCAAATTTCAGAGCCCTTGATATCAATTGCTTGCAGGAAAGCGACGAAGACACAGACCTAAATGAACTGGATGAAGAAACAAGTCCAAACCAGATCGAAGAGAAGTTCTTATCATCAGGATGGTACAGAGACATAGTGTTTTACTTGCTGAACCTAAAATGCCCAAATGAACTATCACCGTCTAAATGCAGAACTTTAAAACTCCATGCAGTTAAATATTGTATAGTCGAAATTCAGCTATATTGGAAGGATCCACTCAAGTTCTTGCTAGTCTGTTTAGTTGAATCGGAAACTAAGCGGGTTATAGACGAATTTCATAAGGGAGTCTGTGGGGGGCATCACGCATGGAGAGATACAGCTTACAAGATCTTGAGGGCTGGGTACTATTGGCTGAAACTCTTTTCGGACATCAATGCCAAAGTGCGTGCCTGCAACCCTTGTCAACTATTCACAGGTAAACAAAAGCTCCCTACACTACCTCTAGTTCCAGTCGAAGCTGAAGCCCCATTTCAACAATGGGGTCTAGACTTCATAGGGAAGATTAATCCCCATTCCAGTGCTCAACATAAGTGGATCTTAACAGCTACAAATTATTTTACTAAGTGGGTGGAATCCATTCCAACCAAAAGGGCAACAGACTCGGTGGTAATCGATTTCTTGGAAGACAATATTTTGTCAAGATTCAGTTGTCCCCAAAAGATAGTTACCGACAATGCCCAGGCCTTTAAATCTATGGCTATGATCAGTTTCTGTCAGAGGTATAACATTGTTCTTGGCCATTCCACAACATATTACCCCCAGGGGAATAGATTAGCTAAATCATCTAACAAGAGCCCGGTGAAGATAATCAAGAAAGTATTGAATGAAAATAAAAGGTCTTGGCATGTGCACTTAAAATACGCATTATGGGAAAACCACATCAGCACTAAAAGGTCTATCGACATTTCATTGTTTCAAATGGTCTATGGGACAGATGTCATTCTACCTATAAACCTAGAGCTACTAGTGATGAATTTATGGCAGGATCAAAACGAATAACCCAATCATGTAACTAGGAGAATTAATCATCTTATTGAGGTTAAACAACATAGAGTTGAAATTGATGAAAAGATGCAGAAGTACCAAGATGATATGAAAGCATTGTTCGACCGCAAGGCAAAGGACAAGGAATTCCTTCTAGGTGATTTAGTGCTAAGATGGGATGCAAGAAAGGAGGAAGCCACGAAGCATAGTAAATTTGACCACCTCTGGTATGGACCATTCAGGGTCTCAGCTCCAGAAGGGAAAAATTCCTTCCTACTGGAAAATATAGACAGAGAAGTCCTTAACACCCCTGTCAACGGGTGGTATCTAAAGCATTACATGACGTAACAGTCACCAGATTCAAATATATATATATATATAATTATTTATATATAGTTTGTGTACATATATATATTTGCATTTAAACATTGTTTTTTGATTTCCTGTTTTTCTTTTATTCATAAGTTTTCGACACATTTCGGATAAGATTTGTATTTGTCTTTTACAGGATTCCAACTGCATACGAAACAAGTAGGAGGAGTAAACTGAAAGTCGATGTCATAAATAAATCGGCATAAACAGGTGATACCAAGAGTAATTTCATATTGCACAAAGAAAGTAAAATGAAAAGGTAAATATGAGGTTTCTCAAAAGATATGTTATAAAGGGTTGTTAAAGAAAATCGAGGTAACACCATTCAAACTGCAATATCAATTGAAATGATAGATAACATAATTGTTTCTTGGTTTGATAATCTTTGAAAAATTTAAAATAATTTAAACAATTCACTCAATCTAAAAACAGTCAGTCAAAGTAAACTATCCCCGAAAATATCTACAAGAGTCAGTCTCGAATTGTTTGACCTCTGTATTTTCAGTCAATAAATCGCTACCTGGCATCCTGTCTATCTTCGGGTCTAACTTTTAACAAGTCACCATATTTCCTTTCCATTACAAAGGGATAAAAGTTTTTTGTTTTAACCTCGTGAGTTTCAAAACAGATTGTGGAAAGAAAGCGGGTCTTCACAACTACTCGATCCCCTGCTAAGCGAAGGAACGTTTAGAGCGATCCTAACTTTCCTAGGTTTTTCAACGGTATCGGAGGATTAAAGCTTGCTCAAATGGGATGCCCTTAAAAATTTATTTTCCTTTTTCTCCCTAAGAACGAATATGTTGTGAAGGTCAAGGGAAGGTTGGTACCGAGTAATCAAAGTAAGTTGACAGACCTATAATGAAAAATATTAGACAGATATCAGCCCTGATACAAACTGATTGCCCCCATCTTCGTGCTCTAAAAAGTAAATTATAAGACAGGTGGTGAAAGGAAATTCAGAAATGATTTCCCCCACCTAGTCCAAGAGACGATGAAAGGAAATTCAGAAATGATTTCCCTCGTCTCAGCATTTAAATGCATAAATATATTCCAAAGTGGTGAAAGGAAATTTAGTAAAAGGGGCCAGATAACTTCACCGGGGTACTGAATAGGATCGCTGGCAGTGAAGCAATGTCTGAGATATCTGTAAGGCTGTTATACATGAATATCAGTCTACTCTGGTAACCAATTCTTTTTAAAAACCTGATCCACATCCCAAATTTGGACGGGAATTCCCAATTAAAAATATATAATCTTATTCTTTTGATGCAAGTCGAGAGCCACAAGATCTGTTGAGTCTCCTAGGACTATTTCGATTGTCTTAAAACATACATGAATTTAAGTAGTGGGAAAGGGAAAATTGTGAAAGGGACTACAGTTATGTTTAAAAAGAGCATCTGATTTTGAAAAAACTTTTCAAGGTAAAGAATGGAGTCTTTTTCCCCCTTCGATTCTCTTTTCTCGGTAACCTTTTCACCTGATTGATTTTTTGACTCCATTTACCCAATATTGGCATGTGGTCTACTATTCTTCCCACCTCACAGGAAGGCGGGATCCCTAGTTGGAGCCTATGTTGGAGACGCCCTTGTTTTTTTTAGCCTGTCACAATTTTCATTTTGATGCTTGAAATCTAAAGATGGTTTTCTTTTTCCCTCTGAGATATCGAGACCTCTGAAATTTTGTCACGCGAGCAGCGACGATTATTCTACTCTTGAAACAAGTACTACCTTTCGTAAAAATGTTTCCTCTTTTTTTCTACTTCGGGATCTTGCAGGTTGGATACTATAACTCATGAAATTCACACGTCCTGAGTCACGAAACAACGAAGTCGTTTTAAATTTCGACTCAAGACAGTAACGAGGGTAAAGTTTTCCCTAACTCATGATTAAGCGTCATTGGGGTTTCGCGCCTTGGCGTTCGACAAACCCAAATTTTTATTGTCACAGCCCTGCTAGTCGAGAACACGAGGTCCTTTTTTAATAACCCATGTCAAAGATTAAAGGCAAAAGATAACCATGGTAAAAGTTGTTCTCGGCATTTCGCCAATCGGCACTATCTTTTTCGAAAGTTACAGCATCTAAACCCCGACTTGCGAAATCACGATGCAATTATAACTTGATTAATTAATCACTTAATCCAAGATTATCTTCCCTGTAATTAAGTCATGTTATCGCGACCTTGCGGTTTCGCAGCTCGAAATGTAAATCTCCCAGAAACTTATCTTCGAAGCTCTGAGTCGCGATATTGTGAAAGTAATAATTATAAAATTAATCGAGCCTCAAATCATGATTACCTTTTATTAACCAAAGTCGATCTTCGCAGTCTCGGGTGTTAAAGACTCAAAATGTTAAAGAAAATCCCCGATATAACGAGTAGCAAGATATTGATTAACGTTGGCGAGGTTGGATTAATTAAGCTAAATCAAGACATATCCTGTGTTTTGATGCTTGCATGATTCACGAGGAAGCCTTTTTACTTTTAAACCACCAAAATTTATGGAATTAATGAGGAAATAGGGTAAATCTATGAATATAAGATCGGATTTTTTACTGCAAAAATTTATTTCTAAATATGATTTGACAGGCTTGTTTTGAAAGGTACGGAGTTTTCAAATATAGGTAAGATCTACGTTTCATTATAACAAATGCATTTTCATAGCACACAGAGCTCATCACTTCTAAGTAAACTGACTTCTGTATGTATATGCAGTTCTATTGTAGAAGAGATAAAACGAAAGCTTCATCCATGGCTTTGTAGAAAGCAGCAAAGGCAAATGTTGAGGTTTTGAGACAAGGCTTAGACAATGTCTCTAATACTTCACCCCAAAGTATCAACTCGGTCCCTAACTGGTCATATGTTTCAGATATTCTGGAATCAGAATTGGTGGATTATTTCGACGACTCCGATGACAATGAAAGAGATGATATAACCACCAAGTACAAAATAGTCATCCAATCCGGAATGCACAGAGTAGCAGCCAGGCCACGGTTGCTTCCATATTATGACATGGTCTGATGGGCATTGGATCATGTGGACATACCGACCAGGACTATCATGAACGAGTAGAGATTCACCATCGGGACTTTTAGGCCAGAGCATCTGCAAACCATGTATAAGCTACCCACGATTTCCAACCACACATATGGCATTGAGTTCTTGGAAGAATTCAAGAAGATGGAATGCGTACAGTATGATAAAACCATGTCCACTTTGATAAAGGATTGGGTTTCAAATACCGCGAAGTTCCGAGATGATACCCATGACATTTATTCAATCGCTTCATTAGAACCGCAGTATAAATATGTGGCCATGATGACATGCCAGTTATATGGGAAAGAGGACACATCGCATTTTTTCCTTGCGTGGGTGCCTCTAATGTTTCGAGTCGCAGAAGGTTGTTTCTTTAATTGGGCAAAGATTCTTTCATATAGCTTGACCAATTGGGTCACAGAGTATCGGGAGCAGAAGGAGAATGGGAAGGCGTCTTCATTATTCATGTCCACGTACATTATGGACGCAATTTGTTCTATGACACCATTTCCATTGATGAGCTGGAGTTGGACTCTAGCCGAAGACGAACCCATACATGTATATCATGCAAAATTATGGGAAAACAAAGCAGAAAATTTTGCATATGAAAGTTTTAACTGGGTGATGGTGCCCCTGCATGTCACCATTTTTGGTCACCTGCTGTTGTAGGAAAATATCCCTGCGGATAGGTAGATCACCTCTAAGAGCTTGACCCTAACTCTAGACAGAAAATGCTTAACATGGACACTGACTTCCTTTCAAATCTATCTAAACTAACACATGAGAAGGAA
>JZKD02S0700936.1:1434283-1457563 GCA_000966675.3 Picea glauca
AGGAATTCTTCATACTGTTATGCTGCTGAGATTGCTAAGGACCCATTCTTTGGCAATAAACATTACAAGCTGCATTTCATAGAGCTATTCACCCCTCACTTGAGTGAATAAGCTTAGAGTTCTTTCACCCACATTTTTCATCTTTTCATTGTAAGGAGAGCAAGCTTTGAGGGCCTCAAGAGCCTTCCATTGGAGAAAGAAGGGACCCAAGTCCCCTTTCTTCTTTGTGCCTTTGGATTTCATCAAGATCAACTTATACATTGGTGATATTGGTCCATTTGTCTCTATTTTTCATTTTCTCATATGCTTTTAGTTTTTATTAGTTTTAGTTTAATTCTTGTTAATAGCTTTGTTGTTTTCTTTCTAACCTTTTACCTTACAGCTGTCATGCCTAGTAGAGCCCAACTGGGCATGTAAGCACTCTTAATTTTCTCACCTAGTGACGAATTGGGTGCAAACACCTGGCAAACGGTAATTGGAGGTGTAAGCAAAGAACTTAAAGGGTACTCGAAAAAGGTATGGCCGTCGTTTCCTGTTCGTTTGAATTATTATTCTTTATTAGATTTCGGGCATGCCAAAGCCGAGGCCGCAGCCCTAGAAGACCTAAATTTGGTCTCCATCGAATACAAGAAGCACGATCTGCAGAGGGTCATGAGCAACCATTTGGAAAATTGCGGGCTCAAGAGATTTGAGCATGAGAATTCACCCTTGGATGACATTTTCCGAGGAGCAAGGTCCTATGAGGAGATTCTAGCTCGGATACAATCCTTGGCACCTGAGGAAAGAGTCGATGTTCTGAAGTTCCAGGAACATCGACGTAGTTGTCTTCCCGCTGTGTTGTGAGGAGAAGGTCCAGGTATTTCAAAAACGAAACAGAAGGATGTTGAAGGTTCTAAGGATGCGACTCCTGACCAAGGAAAACACCAAGATGAGGGGGACCAAACGAAGAATCTGGAAGCAATGAAAAAGACTCCAGACCTGCCAAAGAAACAAAATCCCGAGATAGAAATAAAGACTCCAGAACCGTCGAAGAAGCAGATTCCAGTAGACACTTTGGGAAAATCGGCGAAACAGATCGGAGAACCCATCACATCAGTCACCCCCTTGCAGTCGATGCAGGAAAATATCGATGAGGGATGGATATTCAATGAAGAGTTGAGGCCCATAAGAGTAGAAGAACTCCCTCCTAATGAGTTTTTCTTCGATAAAAAGAGAAAGGAAGTAGTGAAAAGAGAATTCTATCAAGAAGGAGAGTCGACTGCCAAAAAATATAAATTCATAACTGATGGAAAGGACAAGAAAAATGAGCAAATTTCTACTGAAATAGTAGGGACACTAGGAGCATATGCCTCAGTGAATCAATTCTCAGTCGGGCTCTTAAAGAACTAACTTAAAAGAAAAAATCACCTAATTAGGACCCTTGAAACCAGACTGACCACAACAAAAGAGAATGCTAAAGACCAGGCGAGCGTGGGAATAGAGCAGGACAGATTGGCCGATAAAAATGAGATAGAAATTCTCAAAGCTAAGCTTGGGCAAGAACAGCTGGTGGTCCGGGATGGTCGAATGAAAGCAAGCCAACAAAGGGATTTGATCAAACAGTTGCGGGCCAGGGTGGAGACCGCTGAGAGAAGAATGATAAACATCGGGATGTTCAAATCCCAGGCGATCGAGATTCGAAGTAGAGTCTCTGCGGCACAACAAAATTTGCTTGCCAAAATAGAAGCAATCTAAGACAACTGTTTGCTGGTAAATTAGGTTTCTGAGAACTTATATACCAGAGAAAGGGATGCCAAAGAAGCTCAGGTTGCCTTCTAGGAGGCTGTGATAGCCATGAATAACAGGGTTTCAGCAGGTACTCCCAGGTTCACCCTTTTAGAGAAAACCAGAGGGAACATTCTATTAAAGGAATGGGAGCATAACATCTCTGAAGGCAAGCAACAAGCCCAAAAGATAACAAATTCCTTAGAGGAGGCTTTTAATTCTATAGACAGAGATTCGTTGGGTATTGATAGCGGAGGTAACGTCGAAATGTTGATGCAAATGAATGTGGAAAGGATCTTGCTTGATCTGAAGGAAAAAAAAGAAAGAGATTCGGTCGATATCTCTCAGATGACTATGGTGGACAGTCCAAATAGATAAATGCATGATTAAGCCCAGCACGCAATTATGCACCATCGACATTATATATGGATAGATGGAAGACAAGATACAACAGTTAGCCCAAGAATGTTACTTCTTCAAAGCTAGCCGTCAAGAAGAACCATCGCGGCTAATATCTCAGTTGGTGGAAAGATGTGTCGTCTATACCGAGCTCGCGCAACGACAAACATCCGGCACCAAGTGAAGACAGAGTAGGAGAAATGGAGCGATTGCTCTCTTCTTTGTCATAACCAAAATTTTGTGACTATTGAGATTCTATCTTACTTGTAAAATTGTATAAATATACCACAAAAAGAAATAAACAAGGCTGGACCTTTTTGTGTCGATTATAACAGAGTTTTTTACCTTTGAGAAGTTAATACAAGCAAATCTGAAGATTCTCAATTACGTCACAACTGTGTTACAAGTTTGTTTCCTTGTATCTCATATTTCGTTTCATTTCATATTTCTTAACTGATGTGCTTCGTTATACTTTATTACGACCACTACTATAGCGAATGAATTTTGGTCTTCTGTAATTGTTTGCTATTTTTCCTCCGTACCAGTTATCAGCGGGTGTAAGACCAGTTTGCATTTTCAGAATTCTACATATATTCTTTGCTACATCTGTTATTTCCTTACATTTTCCTCTTTTGTTTATTCATGAGATTCTCCCCTGGTAGGAGCCTTACACTATAGACAACTAAATGTTTTTCTCCCACCTCACACCTTTTATTAAAATATAATACAGTTACGGGAAAGAGCCTTTGATTTGCATCCCTATTTTATTCCTAAAACCGTAAATTCTCTTTTATACGACCAAATTGAGACAGCACTTAATCTCACTCTGAAGTTTTTCCCTTTTTTGTTGTTCCTCCATGACTGTCCCTATACCAACACAGCCTAATATCGAACCCAGACTATTAGACCAAATGCACATTGCTTTAAACCTTTTCGACACAATTCTTAAAACTGCTACTAACCGGGTCGAACTTGAATGTTCATGGGCAGCCATTGAACAAGATATAACTATCCAGGAACAGTTGGAATCTAGACAACGCCAACGTAGAAATCTCCCCTAGTTTCTTTTGCCAAAGGTTGACGTTTCTCTCTTCTCCATCTTTTACCCACTTTCGGATGCCTTGACACTGTACTTTGAATCCTTAAGTACAGACTCAGGAACAACACTTCCTTCCCCACAACCTGTTCTAGCACCTCATCAATAAAAGGTGTTGGGAAAGGGTCATGCACACAGGCAGAGTTAAGGCTTCTATAGTCTCCACAGAATCGAATATCCTCTTTGAATAACTATTGGGCTAACCCATTTTTCTTCTTCTACTACAAAAATGAGTCCTACTTCCAACATCTTATCTGTGTCCTTATTAACCTTCTCTTTTACTCTAGGGTTAAGACGGTATGGTCTATGTCTCATAGGCTTGGATATTGGTTTCAATTCAATTTTCATTTCTCCCATCACTCCTTTAATTTTCTTTAGCTCTGAAAAAGTCTTTGGGAACAAATCCTCATATTCCTATAGAAAAATCTGTATTTCTTGAATGGTTTTCTCATCCCAGTAGTCTCCCACCATAGCTATCTTGGGCTTCTCTGTGGTCCCTATATTGATTTTGTGCAATTTTAATGGGTGATTGTTAGATCTATCGGTCTGGCTGGGTATGGTGTTCTAGATTTCTCCATTCCCCTCTATCTCTTCGATGGCTAGGTTTATCAATTCCTCTAAGTCATCTAGGCTTTCTGAATCCTTGCTAATATAATAACATTCTACAGGTTTCTCAATTGAGGGAAGGTGAAGGTTAGTCTGAAGTTATTGGCTATGTTTGGCACCTACCACTAAGTTTGATTTATGATTACCATTATCTGTAAAAATAAAATATTTAATCTTTTACAGGACTACTTCAAGATCGGGGTACTTGTAAATGAGAATTCCTTACAAAAATGAGATTCCATTGTTTTCCAGTTGTTGGTCTGTCTTCTGGTTTCCTCATGTATGAATCAATATTTTGGGATTAGACCTAGAGAGTGGAAAAATACCTGAACCCAGAAGTGAGAGGGTATTCTTGTAGCTTGCTACTGTGTCACACACTATTCAATATGAACTCTAGGATCTGATTCTCCACTGAACAGTTGTGCAACTTGGAGATCTATCTGCATCTATGATTCCATTTTCTCCTTATTCTGGAACCTATACTTGATAGCTTTCTTCACATCATCCTGAGTTCTGAGTAAGGCTTTATGATTAGCCTACCATATGACAGGAGTGTTATGAAAATCTACATCTAAGATCGAGATTATTTGATCTTCTATTACCTTTTCTTTCGTGCTGAGAAGAAAACTATTTAGTTCTGAGGTGTCATCGTATAATGGGTGTTCTCTAACTTCGGTCTCAACCCATATGGTTACTCTGATAGTTGCACATCTTCTTGAGAATATTTCGTACAGACCTTGTTGCCAACTGTCAAAATCCAATTCTGAATCTTCATCTGCCGACTGCATGCTTCTCCAACGTATTAATCCATCAGCAGTAGGATTTATATAATCATCTCTTGTTCCTAATGTTATGGTGTACAACTGTTCCAAGTATTCTCCCTCCATATTATTGCTTGTTGTCTCTATATACTGGGGTCCAACATATGGATCCAAAGGTTGAACTACCTTAATTCCATCGGCCTCAAAGGTAGGGATGTCTTTCTTTAAGTCGATTAATGCATAGTTTTCATAGGCCCAATCAATGCCAAGTAGTGCAGGGTAAGGATCCTTATCTCCCATGATATTAATGACGTCAAAGTCAACCACTTTATTTACTCCTACAACATCTATTTCCACATTCTCCAATATTCCTATGGGGAAGATACAATATTGGTTTTCCATTCTTAACTGAATTGGGGAATATGTTAGCCTAGGTTTTCCTAAGGCTTCCTAGGTATTCTTAGGCAGAATGTTCACATCAGATCCTAGATCCAACATGATTTCCTTAATCTCAAATTCATCTAACTGGGTTACTAGTCTGAATTATTTTCCAGTTCGTACTTTTCTTCTCTGCACTCTCTGAGTACTGTTCTTAGGAATATTATCCCTTACTCTTACTTCTAGGGGTTCTTTGTTCCCTAAAACTAGGTATAGCGCATTGCACAATGTTTTTGTTAGTCTATCATTCCCCAGAATGATAGAGAATAATTGAAACCAAAGGTCAACTACATTTTTAGGTTGCTCAGGTTGTCTCAGTATGACTATAGGGTTTCTGGGTGCAGGGGGTGAAGCAGGGACTTGCTCCATTTTAGGATAAACAATAGTTTGTGGGGGTTTCTCTCACATCTCAGGGATAGGAATATTCTGAAATACTTCTATGGCATCTTTAAAGAACAACTTCTATTTTAGAGGGTCATACATGTCTTCTTTAGGTGTTTCTTTTTAGATTTGAGGTAGAGTATCAGCATCAGCTCATGTCTTCACTCATCCTCAAGTAACGATATTAAGGTTGGGAAACTGTCCCTTAATAATTCTCTTGATTTCTGAACTCATGAGCTTAGTTCCTCATTTTCATACCTTATCTTCCCATTTTTCAATTAACTATGAGCAATCTTCATCTGTGTACCCATTAGTTTTGTAGTGAGAGCACCATGACCACCTTGGATGAGGAGAGTCTCTAGCCATGTGACCTTTCTCATCATAGTTATAACATATGCTTGACCCTCTTTCCCTAGTTCTTCCTCCTCTAAAGTATCCTCTGACTCCACCTCCTCAACCTCTTCCTAGTCCCTGAGGTTTTTCATTCACCCTGAATGTTGTTCGGTCTAACCTATCTGCAATTGCACCCAACGCTCTACACTGATTGGTAGTATGCATGGTAGATGCGTAGAACTCACAGTGTACTGTATTTGGTACTCTCGAATATTTATGCATAATTGGGCACTCTCTTGGCCCATGCCCATGGATTCGACAGATTTCACAATACTCAGTTGCTAGTGTTGCTTGGCCTCTTGGTAAAGCATGATACAGGGTGGGGTTATGGAATGGTAAGTTCATAGATACTTTTGCAACTCCTCCCATGGGTCCCGGTGGGGGTACCATTGTATTTTGAGGAGGTTCCATTCCCATTATTTGTGGACATTCGTTCACCAAATGTCCTTCTTTATAACATCCGGTGCACCATACCTGTGATCGTCCTGGTCTGGGTATTGTTATCTCTTGAATATTTTCTATAAGCATCTATATTTTCCCTTGTAGTTGCACTAGATTCACATCTATTGGGGGTTTGGTCACTCTTAGGCTCCCAAGGTATCCGTCCATGGCTTCAATCTTCATCGATTGTTCCAAGGAGTCTGTTAAAGTGGTTATCCGCTATTGCATTAGTAGAATCTGGGTCAGAGGAAACAATCCATGAATGTACCATTCGCTTTGATGTTCCTCATGGATTGGATGTGCCAACCTCCCTATAGCATATTTAAACTTCTGGATGTATTCCCAGGCTAATTCACCTTCCCATTGTTGGATCTCGTACAACTCAGACAGAGCATGTTGTTCTAACCGAGGTAGTTTGAACTCTACTATGAACCTTACCCATACCTGGCCAAGAGTGAACGCTTGACCTTGCATTCCTGGTACTCCAAGCTCAATGATCTTCATGTACCACTTAAGAGCATGACCTCTCTAGGTAGTATGGAACTTGACCAACTTATTTGCATCAGGATTCCCTCTGGATATTCATATTTCTTCACACAAGAACCAGTTCTTCTCAACATCTTCATCTTCCTTACCCCAAAATTGGTATCAGGCAATCGATCCTCCTGCATGGATAGCCATTTTTTATCTTATTGTTCTTATCAATATAAACCCTAATGGTCCTACTTGCGATCAACCAGGGGATCCCAATATCCTCCCTGTACTCGCACTTCCTGGCTGTGATTGAATAACTAATTGTACTGGAACAAAAATAGCATGAGAATACAGTATCGAACTTACCACTTATATAGAAGACACTTGGGGTATAGGTGATTCGACGTTGGCGTCACTGGATTCGGGACAATTTTCTTTGATCTGGGGGGTCTCATTTTCTTCCACTGGAACGATCTCTTTAGTTGGATTCTTGATCTTTCCTATTATCGGGGATGAATCTTCTTTTTCTTCTTCAAGATTCATGTCGTCTTCTTCCTCTCTTATGTATACACCTTCTCCTTCTTTTCCAACATCCTGGGGACTTCTTTCTCTTTGTGCTTCTCTCTCACTTAATATTTGATTGGCCAGTCTTTCCTATCTTCTCATCTTCTGCAACTCTTCCATCTGTCTTTCCTCTACTTCTCCTGATCTAACTTATTTCCTCAAATTCTCAGATTGTCTTGCTGCTATCTTGATATTTCTGCGCCACCACTTCTCAACTATGGCATCTCTCTTCATGGCTCACTCTTCTCTCGAGTTTGTTTCTTATTGTTTTCCCCACATTTTTCAAAGAACCCTTCCCCTCTCTCAAGCCATGAATCTACCCCATCATCGTCCTACCCCAAGTGAGGGTGCTTACGATGCCATCTCAGTCAGGGACATATTCAACATCCCCTCTTCCATCAAGAAAACCTTAATCCACAAGGGTGATTTCTCTTAACAGTCTTCCCCTTGTGCCTTTCTTGAAAATCACCTCTATGCGTGAAAAATATTGGTGGTTCTTAGCTGCAAACTCAATAATATATCCTTCTAATGTGGTACTGACCCAGAAATCAATCATCCATGTGACTGGACAATCTAGCCGATGAAGTGTTGGTAGCTTTTCGACGTCCCAAGAACAGGTCCTCTTGACTCGTTCTTGGACTTTTGGAGCTTCTTGGAGCCTCTTTATCGAATGGAAAAGTTCTTCTGGAAACGTGACCCAGGAAATCTCATATTGGTCGCTCGATATTTTTGAGAAAACAACTTCTTCACAAGTATCTACCACCGATTTTCCCCTTAGTTTTGTTTCTTTCCATATGAAGGCGTCATGGTTTCTTTTCCACCATTGGTTAATGCTAGATCTGTGGATCCACAAAAGCATCCTCCCTACATGTTCCCTTTTAATGTAGGTCCTAGCAACATAACCATTTTTTTGGCATGAGTTTGATCAGACTAGGGTCCTTCTTAGGTTACCAACAAAAGGTACCAAGTAGTCTACAACACTGACATTTTCATCTCCTCCAAAGAGAAGAAGTCTCACCCGAAGAGCTATTGAGACAATTAGATAGGGAAGGGTAAGGAAAAGACTTAGGAGGATTCACAGAACCTTCAGGACTCATCCTGAACTTACGCAAGAGACATGAACAGATCTTAATCTTATGTGTGCAAGAATTGAACCTACTTATGTTGTGAACAAGCATTTAAACACAGAGCTATCAAGTAGAACTTATAAACCATAAAGAAGAACTGAAATGCATAAGTAAAACACATAGAGACAGATCTTATTTTGAAAATCAAGGTCCTTCTTCATATTATCTTCAGAATATTTATTTAGTTACAGACTCAGAGATACACAGTAGTGCTCTGTACAAACTCTTGGCTCTGGACTCATGTCACAGATCTCCAATTCTTAGACTGATATATCAGTTACATTACAGACTCAGGACTTGACTCGACTCGACTGAAAACAACCTCCCCAAGAGGGAAAGATCGGACTGAACTTAATTACAATTCCATCTGAACCAATAGCTAACCAACAACCCTTTTTACAATCATGTTCATTCCTATATGTAATTTAGGTTGTCTCTTCTGTCTCAGTTTGCACGCTTTCTTGTTTTGTTGCAACCGTTGTTGCTTAGTTGGCATTGCACTGTCTTTTGCAACTGATTTTTGTTTCTCTTTCTTGCTATGTTTTCCATCTTCTTCTGCATATTGTGCAACTCATGCTCAATCAAAAATTTCATGATTTCTTATCCCAAAAACGAAGGGCCCAACATGACTTAGAGGAATTATACAAAGAATTCAATCAATTTGAGACTAGTTATGAAATCCATGAGGCCACTGAGATTGATAGAGAACTAGTAATTGAAACTGTTACCACTTCTTTGAAAGAGAGGCGAGTTGGAAAAATAAGAAAATTAAAGGAAGAAATCTAGGATTTAACACTCCTTCATAATCATATCAAATCAGAAAATTCAATTTTAAAATCTAACATTGCCTAGTTGCAAAAAAATAAAGATAAGTTGAAGTCTCAAAAGAAGTTGTTAGTAAACAAAGCCATAAAATTGTACATGTAGAGTATGTTAAGAAGAATAAATATTAGGATATTGAGGACCAAGTTGTATAAGGCAAGGAACCAAGGACAAGCCTCAAGCTTGAATATTTTTATAGATGCTTCAGACAAAACTTAAAGAGGAAGGGGTCAAAATTTTCAAAATTTTGTTGGAGGAATTAGAGAGTAATTTTGGTTGCATGAGTACATGTAACATATTTTGTGTGAGGGATATGTTGAGTCCTCAAAACAGTCTCTTTTTTTCACATTCCTATCTTATACTTCCATCGAGAAGCCCATATATATGCCTTATTTATACCCCTTTTTATCCCTTTTTCCATAAAATCATGATCAACTATAGAACATGTGTGTTGAAAGATGTTAAAGGTAAATTTTCCATTTTATACTTTATTCCATTCTTATTTGTGAATAATTATTTAATTATCTATTATTCTATTGAGTAGCTACAAAATACTATGATTTTGTAGCAACCCAAAATAAAATTATGTAGACTAGTTACTAAAACAAGTTTCTACATAGAATTTGTTGTTCTATAGGGACACGATCATTCCTGGAATGAACCTCGACATATGGAATGTGTCAAATTAATCCTTGAAGATCATCCACCTGTCAATATAGCCCACAAATATTCCAACTCAGAGCAGAAGCAAAGTCAAACATGCAAGTCAACATGTACATGTGGTAGAGTGCACACACCAACTTCACCAAATCAATGCATGAAGAAGGAACAAGATCGTATTAGAGAAATTCATGCATTATGTCATGAATTTATCCAATATGTGGATGATCAAACTTAATCTATACCATCCACAAAGGTTGTAGATTCAATTTTACATAATCACACATGTAATTTGTTATGAACAGTTTGTGCAATCAAATCGTCCATGAAGACACTATTATTATTACTTATGGTGATCAAATCATTGTAATCATATTTGTTGTTAATACAAATTTCTAGTTACTATTCTCTTATATGAGTTATGAATTCTAAGTTTATAAGAGTTTGAGCTTCATACAACATTTCCAAATAGCATTCCCTGAGCTAGGAGGGCCCCTGAGGAGAACGCTATTCATTTTATTTATCATTATTGGTATTGTTTTTGCTTATGTGGTTGTGTGATTTCTTAATTCTATCATTTCTTTTCTGCAAATTTATTCATTTATTTTTACACAAAGATAACTAATATATCGACCCTCAGTTGAATAATTGAATTTTATGTTCAGTAGGAACTCTCATTTCTTTAAGTTGATTGAAATAATGTTATTAACAATCCAATAGACTGATGATCCTCAATAATTATAATTATCTTTGTGTTCTTATAACTTTGTTTCCATGCTTAGCATTACTATGTTCTTTCTGCAACTAAACAAAACTCTATTTCTATAGATAAGGTAGTGAACACTTTTTCTTTATGCGTGATTATATAGATTAAAAACTAGCACCTGCATATATTTTTCATTTCACTTCATCACTTTAAAATCCTCAAGTTGGTGATTTGATGTAGCAAAGTTCAGCTAATTGAACTGACTGACAATAGCATCCTAGAAGAAACATTATAGTGAAAATTCCAAGATGACTCACTTAAAGCAACAAAACCATGGGATCAATGCTCTGATACTAATTATGATCCACTGTCTTAAAAATTATAAAACAATTCATTGAATACAATCCAATTTGAGGGTGAAACATCCTTTTACAATATATCAAATTTGGAATACAATATGAGATGAGATAAAATGATCCTAAGACTAGGTCTCATTCGTATATATATAGGAGACAAAGGGTACAATTATAATGAAAGGGTGCAATGAAGGGTTCTATCCTACTTACAAACATAACACTAGAAATGTAATAATTCAATATTTAGGGCTTAATAAGGGGTTTTATACATAACATGTAGCTTTTTTTAGAGCTTAACATATATCCACATAGGTCGAATACCTTAAGGAAACCACTTAAAAAAATAGATCAAAGATAGGTACATTGGTGTATATGTTGTTAAAACCCTCAAAGTGGGAAATAGCCCATGGAATTGGCCAACGTGATCACTTGAGACAATATATTAAATTATTAATGCAAACAAAAATAATTTATATGAGCATCTCTAAAAAATTGATCATTAGAAAAATGACTCTTCATGTTCTTTAAATAGATATCATGAACCAATTAGGTGTTAAGACAAAGATCAAGTGTTCTTGGTATCAAGTAGAATATGAAATGTTGGATCACTCTATGTCTACAACATAATCATGACTGTCAGATTAGTTAGTTAGAAAATAACAACAAAGAAATTGTAACAACCCCTATGTTACGTCATAACTATTTGATAACGACAAGATATTTTTTTTTTAAACATAAATAAACATCATCAAAACAAGAGAAACATTATAGTAACATACATCAATAGTACACATTATATGTCTTTCATTCCATTGCAAAACTATATTTATATGAAACTTAAATGTATTAACGATCTTCCATATCCCATAATTACCATATACAACAAGAGTAACACATCACAATTATTCAAGATCAACCACAACCAATTTCATCACACAACATCATTTATTCTAACAGAATAAATCATCATACAAGGAAATCAAGAATATCTACCCATCCAATATACCTGCAAGATTAGGACCTCCAAGACACATAATCAACGCTCAAGTATAGGATTCATCCGATTGATTTTAACCACTTAAGGTCTTAGGACTGGAAAATGTTATGAGGAACAAGGAAGTATCTAATTCCCATATTTTCAGTCCAATCCAAACATCAATTATTATTTACCATCATACTTAGCTATATTTTATTTAACACCTGAAAATCTAGTCACGTGATCACCATTTCATAACATCCAATGAATATTATTACATTAATTAATCATCTTATTCGAATTAGGGATCAAAATGATTCCATTAAATTATAGACAGAAACTTACAGTAAAATCCTGAGACCATCAATAAGTAATCTATCAATATGATATTTTGAACTTATTAAGTATACTGGAAAAAGAGACAACCCTATGGAGTACCTCCAAGTATAAGTTACTGAACTTCATCACAAATTAAAGGGAAAAATAACAACAAAGAAAACTTCTCATCACAAGGTAGAAACCATAATCCTACTATGTACTTTTGTGAACCACTTAAACTGTGAAGAAAATAAACCTGCAACCGAAAGAAAGTCTGATCTAGATTTAGTTGATAAGTTTCTACAAGGAACCTGAAGTTTCTCTTCTGGGTGTCACAATGAAACACATCTAGATCCAAATCCAAAAGTACATAGACAGGCTCCTTAAGAGCCCAAATCAGAAGAAAAACACCTGGTATGCACATAGACCCTCTCAAGTTGGGCCTAGGTATTAAATTTCAAAAGAACGAAGCTCAAGAGAGATAGAGAGAACTACATAGGGGAGGCGCAAGAACTCACTCGACAGTTAGATTCAATAGCTCAAGAGGGAAAACATGCAGAGTTCAAGAGAGGAAATCAAGAGTTTGAAATCCATTGGAAGAGAAATTAGTGGACAGGATTGGATCGTGATGAGTTGAAATCCCCACAATCATCCGATTATACAAATATGCACACTCGTTAAAATCTTAAGACCTTATGGCTTCATCACTTAGGTATATCTGAGATATTTACCTTTAGATATCCCCGAGGTACAAAGTTACGAAGTGATCTACACTGTAGATCACTGAGTGATTTATATCCATTGGATCCATAGGAGTTTGACAATACGATGAGTTTGGGTTCATAAATATAGAAATTCAGAAACCTAGAAGCTTCAAAGTCCCAGAGTGAAGGATGGTCCCTTCCACTTAGAATGATCCAAAGACTGACAGAAATTCACATTTCAGGAATTTCAAATCTCAAGCTTTCCAGAGCGTAACCTCCTTGCGTCTTTAGATCTGAAGTGAATCATGTTCGTTGATCAAGATCTTATATTAAAGGCTCGATCTTTCTTTCTCACTTTGCGATTTCGCGACTTGTGATGTCTGAGGTAGCACCTCCCTTTTTCCAACTCTTGATTTTCTGAACCCTACTTCAGATCGATGGATGAGGTCTAATCTCCTCCTCTACGCACTCCTCCTATCTGGAATCTAATATGATGACCGAGATCATTCACAGTATTTGATCCAATGGTCACTTTTTATCCTCCTCCTAAGCTTTGGATTTCTCAAATCTCTAAGTGTCAAAGGGCCATGATATTTGAGCCTTCTATGAGCCTTGATGTATGGGATCTCATCTGCGCATCTCAGAATGCTATCTCTCCTGAGCTTCTTGAGATTTCTCTTCTGCGTCTTCCCAAAATAATTATGGTGCTCACCTGGAACATTATTCCTATAATCATGCCATCGTTTCTACTGATCTTTCCATCAATGAAAAGAAGATTATTCATGTAAACATGCCAACAATATACCCCTTTGGAATTGATGGCAACCCTGAATGAATGCACTATTCTTATTAGACCTCCAATTGTAGCATGACCACACCTTTTCTCCCCCTTTGACATCAATGTCAAAGAAAACATTCTCCCCCTGAGCTATTGCAGTACTTTTCAGAGGTATCAGATATTCAACTAGCACAAGCTCCCCCTGACAGGATGGACTCTCTTAGGTTGATAATGGGGTCACACCCAACTTCTGGTGTAGATACACAAACTGAGATTTTGCAACTGGTTTAGTGAAGATATCAACAATCTGATCTTTGGATTGAATATAACACAAAGAAACGATAGTGTTGGTCACTTGTTCCCTTAAGAAGTGATACTTTATGGGTATATGTTTGGTCTTGGAGTGAAATACATGGTTCTTTGACACATTGATTTCACTGGTATTATCACAATGAATTGGGATTGGTTCATTATATTTTACCTCCAAGTTTGAAAGTGTTTGAATCATCCACAATACTTGGGTACAGCAAGTGGCAGCTACAATGTATTTAGCTTATGTAGTTGATAAGGAAATGGAACCTTGATTCTTGCTCAATCATGATACAAGAGAAACTCCTAAGAATAATGCACCTCCACTCGTGCTTTTCTTTTCATCCACGCATTTAGCCCAATCAACATCTGAATAGACTGATAGTTGAAAAATATGATTCCTAGGATACCATAGGCCATAGTCCATTGTTCCTTTCAAGTACCTAAATATTCTTTTGAAAGCTAACAAATTATTATGTTTAGGTGCAGCCTGATACCTTCCTACCAATCCAACAACATGGATTATTTCTGGACGGGATGTTGTGATGTACAATAGGCTGCCTATCAGAGATGTATATGAACTCTGATCAACATTAGGTGAGTCATCATCCTTGCTTAATTTTCATCCAGTGACCATAGGTGTGCTCATAGGTGTGGAACCTTCCATTTGAAACCTTTTCAACATTTCTCTTAGATATTTCTCTAGAGAAAGAAATATTCCTTCATACCTCTGAGTAATTTGTAGACCAAGAAAAAATAATAGTTCCCCTATCATAAACATTTCAAATTTAGACTACATGGCAGAAGCAAACCATTGTACCAATGAGGCATTATTGCTTCCGATGATGATATCATCTACATAGACCAACACAACAAGAAAATCGTTACCCTCTGTTTTGATATATAGATTGTTGTCAATTGTTCCTCTCTTGAACCCTTTGTATTGAAGATACTTATTCAGTCTGTAATACAAGGCACGAGGATCTTATTTCAATCCATATAAGGCTTTCTTTAGCTTGCAGACAAAGTCAGGGTTATCTGATAGTTGGAAACCCTCTGATTGTTCCATATAGACTTCTTCTTTTAGATCTCCATTTAAAAAGGATGACTTGACATCCATTTGATAGACTTTAAACTATTTGTGACAAGCATAGGCAAGAAACATTCTAATAGCATCTAATCTTTCTACGAGGGCAAATGTTTCATAAAAACCCAGTCATTCTATTTGAGCATATCATTTGAAGACCAGTCTAGCTTTATTCATTACAATATTTCCTTTCTCATTCATCTTATTTTTGTGGACCCATTTTTCTCCTATTACATTTTTATTTGCTGGCCTATGAACGAGTTCCCAAGTGACATTCTTTTCAATCTAGTCCAGTTCCTCATTCATTGATTTTAACCAATTTATGTATTTATTGGCTTCATTAAAGTTCTTGGGTTCCACCATGGATATGAAGGCTATATGTGATTGCTCAATGTCTTTGATTATCCTTCTCCTGGTTTGTACACCTTTGTATTTCTCACCAATTATCTGACTTCCAGGATGATTCTTTTGAGTAATTCTGGAGGAAGGATTTTATGTTGATTGTTGTCCTGACTCTTCTTGTCTATGTGTCTCTTCTCCACCTGATTCATCATATTCTTGTGACTCTGGGATTTGTTGTTCTTCATTTTCATTATTCTCATCATATGAATTTTTTATATGGCTTAGTGCTTAGTCTCTGTTGATATTTTACAAGATCTTCTTCATCAATTCGAACATCAATACAGTCTACTAATTTATGCATTCTTTTGTTAAAGCATCTATATCCTTTACTGTTCATTTCATATCCTAAGAAGATACCTTCATCAACTCTACTATCAAATTTTCCCAGATGATCATCATTATTCTTGATGTAGCATTTACTTCCAAATACTTTGAAGTGCTTGATTGATGCAGGTCGAACAAACCACAAATCACGTGGAGTTTTATCACTGTTCAACCTTAGATGTGCTTTGTTCAGAATATGAACAACTATGTGAACAACCTCCACCTAGAAGGTTTGTGAAATGTCCCTTTCATTCATCATAGCCCTTTCCATCTGTTGAACTGATCTATTTTGGTGTTCTACAACTCCATTTTGTTGAGGAGTACCTGGAATAGTATATTCTCTCTTAATTCCATGTCTATCATAGAATTATTTGAAATCTCTTGACATAAATTCTCCTCCTCTATCTGAGTGAATTTCCTTTAACTTTCTTCCTGTCTGATTCTCAGCTAATTCCTTAAACGTTTTGAACTTCTCAAACACATCAGATTTTTCTCTCAGAAAGGAAACCCATGTACGCCTCGAGAAGTCATCAATGACCAGCATAAAGTAACGTTATCCTCCAGTTCCTTATTTTTGCGATGGTCCACACATATCCATATGAACAAGTTGAAGCGGTTTCCTTGAAGATGTGAAACTCTTTTATTTTAATTGAGCACGAGTCAGTTTCCCCATTTGGCAAGACTTGCATATAGATTTATTAGGCTTAGATATTTTTGGAAGGTCTTTCACAACACCTTCATTATTTAGTTTGACAATATGATCAAAATTCAGGTGTCCAAGCCTTTTGTGCCATAACCAACTTTCATCAATTTTTCTTAAATGACATTTCTCCTTATCTTCCTTCAAAACATATACATTGTTTTTGGTTCTAACCCCTTTTGCAAGAAGATATCCTCTGTTTACAATCTTCATTTTACAATTCTTGGTAGTGAAAGTGACTTCACATTCTCTGTCACATATATGACACTAAGAATATTATGCTTTAAACCATCAACAAATAATAAATCTTGAGCTTTTATTCTTCCATTACTTAAGATTACTATACCTTTACCTCTGATCTCTCCTGGAGCATCATTTCCAAAGGTCACACTCCCTGATTTATTTTCTTTGAGTGATAGGAACTTACTTTTGTCACCTTTCATATGACTGGAGCATCCACTGTCAATATACCAGGGGTCCCTTTGTCTTTGAGCTGACAACACTAATCCACATTTGTTATATTCATTCTTCTTCGAAACCTTGATGTTTGCAACTCTGTGATTTGAATCTAGATTATAGTTCTTTAAGAGACAATCCACAACTTTATGTCCATAATTATGGCAGATGTAACATTCTGGTTCATTGAATAAAGGATCATAACAATTGTTATACTTAATCTATGTCTTTTTCCTAGCTATCACATGATTTGCAGTCTGTGGTTGTTTGTTACTTGGTTGTCTCATTCTTTGTTGTGGAAGGTAATTATTCCTTGACTGTCTTATTGCTCATGTTTAAATCTTAAGGAACAATTTACAGCTTTGTGGCCAAAGTTAGAACAGTTAAAATAATATCCATAGAAAAAATCTTTGTACCTGAAAAATAATTGTCTTCCTTGAGCATGTCGATTTCTTCCATGTTGATGATTTCCTTGAGTAGGGTATGTATTATTTCTTTGTTCTATAGATTCATTTCTGGTAGCTTTTCCTTCACTCCTTGGTAGTTGATTCTCTTCCTTTGTTTCTACAAGTTTATTGTTGTCAATGGTTGTGAATTTGACAAACTTGATGGATTCTTTGTTGCTTGGTTGACCACTACTTGATCCCTCTTCATAACCCAAACTAGTTTTCAACCTTGAATTCCTTTGTTGATTCAAAATGGAGGCTAATCCTTTTGAGTCTTTAATACTTGCCAGATTTTGATGATATAAGGCCTAGAATTTCTCTAGATCTTTTCTGACAGTCACTACTTTAGCTTCCAATTTTTCAACTTTTGTTTCGGCTTCCTTCAATTGTTGTTTGAGGATGTCTTCAATCTTCTTATCTTATTATAACTTAACCTTCAACATATTAATTTCTTCAGAGGGTTCCTTGCATGTTTTCTCATACCTGAGCAGTAACTGTTTTTGTTTTCTTTTCTTTTCTCCGAGTCTATCAATCTCTTCCATGGCACTGACAAGTTCTCCTTCAAGATCTACTTATGCTTCACAGTCAATGAACTCACTTCCTGTATCTTCAATGTCTAGATATTCTAAATATATTAGCACGATATCATTTATTTTATTTTCAATAGAAGAGTCATTGCTTTCATCATCTAAGGGATCATCATCATTGTTTACACAAAGGCTTTTCTTCTTAAAATTATTCTCTTTATAGACCTTTTTGTGTTTTTGCTTCTCTTCATCGTCATATGTTTGATCATGTCTTTTGTGACGAAACTTAGATGAAAAATGACCTATCTTACTACAGTTGAAACATTTGAAGGGCAGTTTACCTTTGTATTTTCCTGATCCGTTCTTCAATATTCTCACAAAATTTGCTTCAATCTCATCTATATTGGAGTCCGTGTTTTTCTCTACTTTAAAATATGCCTCCCTTGTAGTGGATTTACCTTTGGTGATTCTCATTTCATAAGTAGTTAGGGTTCCAATAAGTTGATCTACTGTCATCATTTTGAGATCCCTCTATAACAAAGACCTTTGAGTTAAATCTATTAGGAAGAGATCTTAATATTTTCTAGATTAGAAAAGAATCAGCTATTGTTTCACCTAGGCCTTTTATAGTGTTGACAAGTTATTCTATACGTAAGAAGTACTTAATGATAGTTTTGTCTTCATCCATCTTTAGCTACTCAAAATTTATTCTATGAGTCTGAAGTTTTACGTCTTTCACTTTTTCATCACCTTCATAACTACTTATTAGCTTGTCTCACATAACTTTTGTTGAATCACAATGCATGACTTTGACAAACTCTGCTTCTGCAAGCCCACTCAGAATAGCATTCATAGCTTTAGCGTTGGAGATGAAATCTAGATTATCATACTTATTAGCTAGTACAACTGGATTTACATAACCAGTCTCTACCACATCCCAAACATCTGCACCTAAAGCCATTATGTAGGTTCTCATCCTAACTTTCCAGAAGGCAAAGTTTGCTCCATTGAATAAAGGAGATATATTGGTTGAACTTTCTTTATGACTAGTCATGTTCAAGCTTAAGGATCTACCTTTGATTAAATGCACCAACTCTGATACCAATTGTTGGAAATATAACTGAGAGGGGGGGGGGGTGAATCAATTATGTATATAAGCTTAAAACTTTTCCTATTATTTTTTATTCTTTCTAGATTATTATTTAATGTGTTGATGATAATCTAACATGCATAGATATATATTGAGAAATCACATAGAGACACTAATATTCATGAGGAAAACCATAAAGGGTGAAAACCTCTTCTTCTTAGGATGTCAATCAAGCTCCAACTTTCACGTAAATCATAGTCTTTGCGCTCCGACTCAAATATGAGGCTACAACCTCTAATAGAAAGCTTCAACTTGCAGAGAGCACCAACTCTCAGATTTCTCTAGCACCAACTAGATGGATGCACCAACTCCAAGGTTTCTCTAGCACCCACTAGATGGAAGCACCAACTCCCAGAATATCTTCTAGCACCAACTAGAATTTAGAGGACTGAAATCCTCCCTAGCACCACCCTACCACCCTGATTGAATATTACAAAACTTTACTTACTTGCTTTGTCTCTAATATAGTATGTTACAGTTCCATGTCCCCTCTACCTCCTTCATCTTCTATGCTCTGTTCCACTTCTACATCGTTCTACTTCTTTGCTCTACTCTGTCTCTGCACCATTATGCTTCTATGCTCTTCTATGTTTCTGCATTCAATAACACCTCCTATTCGAATTATCTTCTTCCTTTTTATTGTTTTGTGCTGCATCTGCATACTCTTTACTATGCCACTGATCTCCACTTCAGGTACTATCCCACATCTCCTCCTACCTACATCCATCACTATCGAATAACCACACATTGTTCTCTATTCTTCATGTCTTTCTCATATCAAGTCCTTTGCCCGATCATTATTCAAACTCTTCGTCTTCCTTGACGGATATTTTGGATCTGTTCATCATCTATGGGTGTTATCCTGAGATTCCTTGGATTCTCTGGCAGTCGCAACTCTTCGTCTCCTCTCTCACAGTCAAGTTTTATCCTCTCTGTTACAGTTACAGACTTCGATACTTTTCAATTAGTAAATTATCTCTATGATGAGTCTTCATTCCACTGACAGTTACCTCGAGACTCTTCAGCTCCTCTGGCGATCACCTTGTAGCTCCTTGAGTTCTCTGGTTGATAAATCACTCTGTTATAGAAGTTACAACCAGTCAATTATGGCTTCTTCATCTTTTAAGCCCCTTCCTTCACATGAGCACCGGCGGTAACCAAACGCCTGCTCAAAAGGCACTTCCCAAACTCGGTCTTATGTGCGCTAGCTCCATTTCTTGATATGACCTTGGTAAATGGTCTCTCGTGACCAATGATTGTGGGCGCAAGCTCTCTTAATGTTAGCCCCATATCGTATGTGACCTCGAGCTACATCCTTCCTTAGGCGAACAATTGTGAGCACGTCCAAGAGTGGTTTGGGATCAAACGCTTTTCTCCCCACAATCCACCTCCATCTTCTATGTACCCTGTCTCCAAAACTATGGTTTCAATTGCATCCCACTCATGAAAAATTAATACCCGAGAATGTTTTGGCCCCACAATGCAATGAGACCATCAATCTCACGATCTTGATGGTGCTCCTGATCTGACGGTTCAAATATGTCCTCTCAAGTCTGTGGATCAGATCTACCCTTTCTAAATCAATGGCTGAGATTTACTTCGTGAACCAAGCTTCGGGAGTTTCAAATCTCAAACCTCTCTTTTCCCATACGCCAAACTTCCAGAGTTGACAATCCACTGACGTGTGTCCCTCTCGGATCAACAGTCAAGATATCCTTCGGGTCTTCAGACTTCGGAGATTTCAATTCTCAACCTTCATGCTCTCCTAGAATGCTTTTAGTCGAAGTCCACAGATTCCTGCCATGTGTCCTCCTCAAATCAAGGGTCCTCATTTACTTCACGACTTCAGCCTTTGGGACTTCAGAACTTTTTTCATTTGTTGGTGGTGAAACTCCCAAAGTAAAACTCCCAGAGTGACATCATTTTCTTATGTCACTTGATGATGTGAAACGCGCTGAGTGTCTGCCACATGTCACTTGGATTTGTGATTTGCACATACCTGAAATTTCGAATCAAATTGACACTTGTCATTGTCTAATTGTGCCACGTGTCCTTGCTGATGTAGTCTTGATGTCATGGTATGCCACGTGTACTTGATGACATGGTCTGCTGATGTAGATCTCCCTGATCTAAGGGTCATCATATGTTCCCCATATCTGATGGTCCTTATTCATTTCAGATCTTTGGGCTTCGGGTTTTTCAAATATCAAATTTTCTAGAGTGTAACCTACTTGCATATTTATATCCAAAGTGAATGTTGTTCGTCGATCATGATCCTAGATCGTGGCTTGATCTATCTGTGATGCATCTCTTCTAGCTTATCATGTCCTTCCACTTAGAATGATCCAATGAATGATGAAAATTCACATTTTTGAAATTTCAAATATCAATCTTTCCAGAGAATAAACTCCTTGCGTCTTTAGAACTGAAGTGAATCATGTTCGTTGAACAGGATCTTAGATTGACGGCTCGATCTTTTTTCACACTTCACGATTTCATGACTCGTAATGTTGGAGGTTAGAGCACCTCCCTTCTTCCAACTTCCGATTTTCCAAACCCTGCTCCAGATCGACGGCTGAGGTCTAATCTCCTCCTCTGTGTGCTCCTCATGTCTGGAATCTGATCTGATAGCCGAGATCATTCACAGTTCTTGATCCAATGGTCACTATTTCTCCTCCTCCTGAGCTTTGGTTTTCTCAAGTTTCTAAGTGTCAAAGGGCCATGATATTTGATCCTCTTGTGATCCTTGATGTATGGGATCTCATCTGTGCATCTCAGAACACTATCTCTCTTGAGCTTCTCGAGCTTTCTCTTCTACGTCTTCCCAAAATACTTCTAGTGCCCACCTAGCACATTGTGCCTATAATCATGCCATCGTTGTTGTTGATCTTACCATCAATGACAAGCATACTCTTCCTATAAACATTCCAATACCATATTGACAGGAAGAGATTAGAAACTAGATCAAAATATTCAATGATTAAAATAAGCTAGAAACTCTAAAAATTCAACTTTGACTAGAAGGTCAATTTGACCAAAAGTCAACCTTTGACTTTGACCCAAAATTCAAACCTGATGTTTTTGCTAGATGATGGTACCAAAAGGTGCACTAGGATAGGGCACACTAGGATGTCAAGGAATTAGGTCAAACACTTCATTAGAAGTGCCTGAACATAAGGGTTAGGGTTTTTTGTAGCTGCATAATCAGAAAACCTAGCTCCAATTGTAACTGGTGCCACATTGAGATTAATAAATAATTGTCACATTACCTTCCAGTGGTTAGACTGTCTTGAATGTGGTGTGGGCCCATAACCTGTTAGAATAATAGGTGTGCTCATTTTCACCATAGACAATATAACAATATTGTCACCCAACCATAAGCATGCAACCACCCCTCAACACCATAAACTTTTATAGATATAATGATTCCAAAAGAAACACTAGAACAAACAGATTACCAAGAGAGTTCATATTTCTCCAAAGATAACTCACCAAATGGAAATTCTCAAAGCCACAAAACAAGAGAAATAATCGTAACTCAGTTGTAGTAGTTGCAGTTGCAACAACTGCAATTGTAGTTGCACTTATCAAGAATACCACCAAGAACCATCACCAAGAACACCACCAAGAGATACTAGAGGATAGGGCACACATATTAGGCTATATTGTGCTAGAGAGAGCGACCAAGAACCATCCTAAAATATCCACCTTCCATCCTTACAGCTGCAACTCCAAACTTGTGCCAAACTTGATTGAGAGTGTGTGTGAAGTGTGTGTGTACAAATGAGTTAGATCATTTCTTATTTATAGTGTCTCTTGTCACTTGTCTAGGCCGACTTGTCATTTTATAATCTAATACTTTAATATTAATTATTTTACTAGCTGACTTGTCTTCTAGGGTTTCTACACATTTGTTTAGGGTTTCTCTTGCTTCCATAATATTCTATTCTATCCAAATTTTACACATGGAGGTTAATACCTCCCGTAGCTACCATAATAGCAACACAATAACCCTCTTAGGGAGTGTTCCCTACTTATGTGGGTCAATAACACTTCTTGTGACAATGCCCTATTTGAGTTGTGTTAAAACTCACAACATAAAACTCATTGTATCG
>JZKD02S0700936.1:1458958-1481173 GCA_000966675.3 Picea glauca
TATATATATATATATATATATATATATATATATGAATATGAATATTGACATATGATTTTAACAAGTCGTCCTGAGTGTGTAGGACACATGACAAGCTATGATGCCTATGGAATCAATGGGCCTCCTTGGACTCTGAATTGAGTCAGGGAGTGGATTGTATTGTTTGATTATTTTATTATTATGCACATATGATGTATTATGGATGTTAGTATGATTTATGTATATGGATTTTTGACACTATTTTTTTCAGTGGATGCATGCTTGACAATGCTTGCTAATCTGACTCACATAAGGAGTAAAGGGGACTTGCATAGAAACCAAACATTGAGGGAGAGGTGTGGCAGAGTCCTTGTCAGAACCTACTAGCACTCCCACCCTGTCTCGAATGGTAGGTTAATGATTATCTAGTTCGATAGGTCCACGATGTCGTGAGGGTAGACTGAGAAAGTCGCTCACAAAGATTTCTAAAGGGTGCATAATAAGGTAGAGTCCTTATTCCTTAGAATCCCTTAGTCTCTCAAAAGGTCGACCGAATGTATTTTTTACTCCAAGGGGTTGGAAAAACTTCCAAAAAAAAGTCAACACAAGTGGCACCCTTGGAGCACGAATATGTGTCTTTAATGGCACGTCACATAATTGAAACCTGATTCAATAAACATAGGTGGACTAGAAAACATTGGAATGATTAGACCTTGTTGGATTAAAATAATTAATTAAACAATAGATTGTTAATTATTAAATCCAAATAGAAGTATAAGTCGAAGTCTAAACTTTAAATAAAGGACTAATTGAATTGTGACATGAGTAAATATTTGGAGGAAATCAAATGTTATAAAATGGTAAGTAAAGACCTAAATAATTGATAAAATTCACATGTGTGCATGAAATTATTAAAAAGGAATCTTTATTTAGAAATAAATAACAACTTGAAAGAATGGTTTGTGCATAGAATAAAAATTGAATCAACCAACCTTAGCCTAACTAAGAAGACTCATAATCCAACTCTAAATAAAACCTAGTTAGGAGACACCCATTAATTAATGGGATTGGGGAACTAAGAGACAACTAAGAGGAAAATTAGGAACACATGGTGAAATGTGAGGAAAAGTGTCTTTTAAACAAAAATAAAAGATAAATTACTTGTGAAACCTGGGGAGAATGAGACACCTATAGTGGGTGAATAATCCTTTAACTGAATTATTAAAAATTAATGAATTATGCATGAGGGACAGATTTCCATGAGGATTAATTATATAAATCAATTGACGTACAAGGGAAGGGGATTGAACTTTTGAAGAACAATGTTATGCTGCCAAATTTTTTATTGACTATGTTTTTACTTGTGAGAGTTGGCACTCCAGGCTTGTGAAAAGAGTGGAAGCTCTTCCTTGTGAGGCAAGCTTGGAAGATATTGTGTTCTAGTTTTTTCTCTTGGCCCCTTTGCAGCTTGGGGGGATAAGGGGGAAGAAGAGTACCCCTAGCATTGGCTGGGAGGTACCGATGAAGTATCTGTGATTAGAAAGAAAAGAAAAGGAAGGAGCGCAAGGTCTTGAAGGACATCTTCAACCCACAGGTTTCATTGGTTTCTGGTATTTTATATTTTTATTTCATTTATATTACAAGTGTAATAGTATGATAGATTGATTGAGTCTCTATAGAATCATCGAAAGGTCTGAGTGCCAGTGTTGCATTTTCTACCAAAAGTTTAATAGTTACAGTGTTATATTTCAATCCTCTCTGTAATTTCAAACGTTTTCCATAATCTAATCGAGTGGAATGACCCTCATTGTATGAATGTGAATCTTATTGTATATATTCTATGCTTAAAATTTGTATTTTCATCCATAATTGAAGTATGTGTGAGGAAAGTTTTAGTTGACGTTATGTTAGGAAATTAACAATACCTTGTTCATTGGTTACATAAGGATGTGGCTCTGACTGTATCATGAGTCTCTGGATAATATTCATTGAAATCCTAAGTTAATTATTTATTGTTTCCTCGGTTGAATTCGTTGTGGAACCCAAGTTACCTACAACATGAATTCCTATGTTAAATCAAAGTTAAATCCAAAGTTTCAGGACCGAGGGAGGCCTATTAAAGTCTCAAGAGTTGAATTCTAACTTGTAGTGTGTAATCCCTTTTCCTTAGTAAGGTCATGCATGTGACCTTGGGCTAGAACCTAGCGCTAGCCAAAGGGGGCTATTCATATTTTCGGGACTTTGGAGCTCTAGAGGTTGTCAGCCTTAACACTCCCTTCCACCGAAGTGATTATCAGATGAATCTGGTCGTAAGCCTAGTTGACCGATAGTTGTAGGTTAACCCTACTCTTCCATCTTCCTTAGTAATTTTATGATTTTAATCTAAATGCTAACATATATTTTCCTCACATGGGAGTCTACAGTGGAGATCCACTTCGAAACTCCAGACTTCAGGGTTTTTCCTTATTCACAACTTAAACTAGATCACCCGAATCGTCGAACCGCTGAAGAGCTCAGATATGTAACAACTTACACTCATCCTAAATTCAACGAATTTCATTTACTCTAGAGTTAGGAACTCTGAGAGTTTTCTCACTTTTTCACTACAAACCTTTTTCCTCCGGAGTTCCGAACTACCAAACCTCCGAAGAACTAAGGCTCACAACTATAACAGTCCTTAATCGATCGCTAGATCTACAGATGACATTTACTCTAGAATTTCAAAACTTCAGGGTCTTCATAATACTTTTTATTTACGTCTTAAATTATTCAAAGAGTTGAATGTTGAATAACTAAGAGATTGATGACTCCCACACCCCGCTCATATCTACGACCATAAGAAACTCCGGAGCTCTGAGCTTCAGGAGTTTTAGCTATTGCAACTCTCGTTTCCTTCGAATTCCCAAGGGCCAAAATCCACCGATTTGACGATCATGGATTTACTAACAACGGTCAGGATTAACTTCAGCTTTGGGAGTTTAGGACCTTTCATACCCTCACAAATTTCAACCACCACCTCCCGATTGGTCGAATTCCGAATAATTAGATCTACGGACACGTGTACCCAACGTTGGATGCTAAGTATTTAATTCATACTTAGAGACTCTGGGAGTTCCTTAACCTTTGGCTTCATGTCACAATGTTTATGAAGTGTCAATTAACCAAACTGTTGAATAACGAAGGCTCTCGATCGATTTCCATATCTACCAGGATAAGGTAGAAGAGATGCATTGCAGACAGATCGAGCCATCAATATAGGATCATTATCTATGAACAACATTCACTTTGGATATTAATATGTGAGGAGGTTACACATCAAAAAGTTTGAGATTTGAAAAACCTGAAGCCTGGAAATCCGAAATGAATAAGGACCATCAAATATGGGGAAAATACGATGACCATTAGATCAGGGAGATATACGTAAGCATACCATGTTAGCAAGGACACGTGGTAGACCACAATAGTAAGACTACATCAGCAAGAACACGTGGCACAATCAGACAATGACAAGTGTCAAGTTGATTCGGCATTTCAGGTACGTGCAAATCACAAATCTGAGTGACACATGGAAAACACTCAACTCGTTCCACATCATCAAGTGACATATCTCTGGGATTTTTACTTCAGGAGTTTCACCACCAACAAATGACAAAAGTTCTGAAGTCTCAAAGGAAGAAGTCACAGAGTAAACGAGTACTGTTGATTCGAGGAGGACACATGGCAGAAATCTGTGGACTCTGGCTAAAAGCGTTATGGGAGAGCGTGAAGGTTGAGAATTGAAATATCTGAAGTCTGGAGACCTGAAGGAGATATCGTACGTTGATCTGAGAGGGACATGCATCAGTGGATTGTCAACTCCAAAATTTTGGTGTATGGGAAAAGTGAGGTTTGATATTTGAAACTCCTGAAGCCCAGATCACGAAGTAAATCTCAGTCATTGATTTAGAAAGGGTAGATCTAATCCACAGACTTGAGAGGATAAATTTGAACCATCATATCAGAAGCACCATCAATATCATGGTATCGACGCTCCCACCACATTGCAGGGCCAAAACATGCTCGGGTCTTAATTTTTCATGAGCAAGATGCAATTGAAACCATAGTTTTGGAGAAAGGGTACGTGGCAATTGGAGGTGGATTGCGAGGAGAAAATCGGTTGATCCCAAACCACTCTTGGACATGCCCACAATCATTCACCTACACAAGGATGTAGCCTGAGGTCACACACGACTGGGGGCTAATGTGAAGAGAGCTCGCACCCGCAATCATTTGATCACAAGAGACCATCGCCCAAGGTCATATCAAGAAATAGAGCTAGCACACACAAGACCAAGTTTGGGAAGTGCCTTTTGAGCAGGATTTTGGTCATCATCGATGGTCATGTGAAGGAAGGGGATTAGAAGTCGAAGAAACCATAATTGACTGACTGTAACTGCCAGAATAGAGTGATTGTATCGGCCAGAGAACTCAAGGAGCTGCAGGGTGATCGCCAGAGGAGCTGAAGAGTCTCAAGGTAAATGCCGGTGGAATGAAGCCTCATCATAGAGACAATTGACTGATTGAAAAGTGTCAAATTCTATAACTACAATAGAGAGGACAAAAATCGACTATGACAGAGAAGATGAAGAGTTGCGACTACTAAAGAAGCCAAGGAATCTCAGGATAATGCCCACAGATGATGAATAGATCCAGAATATCCGTCAGGGAAGATGAAGAGTTTGAATAATGATCAGGTTGAGGACTTGACATGAGAAAGACATGCACAACAAAGAATAGTGTGTGATTCTTCGATAGTGATGCATGTGGGTATTAGGAGACGTGGGATAGTACCTGAATTGGAGATCAGTGACATAGTAAAGAGCATGTAGATGCAACATAGAATAATAAAAAGGAAGAAGAGAAGATGAACAAGAGGTGTTGTTGAATGTAGAAACATATAAGAGCATAGAAGAAGAACGATGCAGACACAGAGCAGAGCAAAGAAGTAGAATGGTGCAGAAGTGCAACAGAGCATAGAAGCTGAAGGAGGTAGAGGGAACATGGAACTATAACATACCATATCAGAGACAAAGCAAGTAAGTAAAGTTTTGTAAGATTCAATCAGGGTGGTAGGGTGGTTCTAGGGAGGATTGTAGTCCTCTAAATTCTAGTTGGTGCTAGAAGATATTATGGGAGTTGGTGCTTCCATCTAGTGGGTGCTAGAGAAACCTGGGAGTTGGTTCTTCCATCTAGTTCATGTTAGATAAATCTAAGATTTGGTGCTCTCTGCAAGTTGAAGATTTCTATCAGAGGTTGTAGCCTCATATTTGAGTCGGAGCTCAAAGATTGTGATGTACATGAAAGTTGGAGCTTGATTGACATCCTAAGAAGAAGAGGTTTTCACCCTTTATGGGTTTCCTCAGGAATATTAGTGTCTCTATGTATTTTTTGTGATTGATCATTGTATATCTATGCATCTTAATTTATCAACAACACGTTAAATAATAATCTAGAAAGAATAAAAAATAACAGGAAAATTTTCAATCTTCTATACATAACTAATTCACCCCCCCCCCTCTCAGTTATATTTCCAACAGATGGTATCTAGTTTCAAACTGGAAGACAAGTTGGATGATGCTACAAAACTTCAAAGGTATTCACTTGTATATGCTATCCAAATTATATCATCTAGAAAAACATGAGTGTGTTTGCATGGAAAGTACTAGAGACCTTTCCCAAGTTGTAATATTGGATTCAATGCATTTAGAGGAAGAAGGGAAACCTCCATAGCAGTTGAGGCTTCAGGTTCTAGGTTTGATTAAATTGTTAAGCTTCCAATTCGTATATATCAAGGGTGATAGTTTCTACATTACAAATTGTAAAAGCAGTCTTTGAAAGGTTATATTACTGCTAGATATAATACTTGATGGCATGCGAATACTATTGAAATAGATTCTTATTGCAAAATGAGATAACATATTCTGTAGAGAGACATTCTTGTTTTCTCCTAGGCATGTCACCTTGGTAACTCTATGATGACTACCATCCTTGTTACCATAGATGTGTTTTTATGAAAATGTTATTGGAAATATTTTTTCTCTTGTTGTTCTTGTTCCAGGAAGGTCACAGGAGATATCTCTAAGAAGGAGCTATAATGACAGTTGCAAACATGGAGTATATGACTCCATCAAGTGGTGAGGAAAGTGATCTCACTAAGTACCAATTCTAATGGAAGCGTGGAAATAAAAAAGGAGTTTTGTACATCATTCACTTAGATGTATGTGGACCAATGTCTAAGAGGAAGTTAAATATTTTGAGGTTCGATAATGGAGGAGAATACACCTCCAAGAATATCATTGCCTCTTTGTAAAAAATTCGGGATTAGGAGGGAGCTAATTGTCCCTCAGAATGATGTGGTAGAAATAAATAACCATTCCACTGAAGAATTTGTTAAGGCAATGATGAATGACCATAATTTATCCATTTTTCTATGGGGAAAATAAACTATGGCATGCGTATATGTCAGAATAGAAGTCCTCATTGTATATTGAAGAACATGACTCCAAAATAAGATTTCTATGGAAAAGAAGTCAAGTGTTGAACACTTGAGGATATTTGACTACCAGTCAAGTAGAAGAAATGGAATATGGAAGAATTTACAGATACAAGGAGATATTTAGGGCTAGAGGGTTCTCCCAGAAGGAGGGAGAAGACTATGATGAAATCTTGTTTCTGTAATCATGTATGCCTCTACCTGAGCCATTATATCTCTTATAGTATCCATGGGTTGGATTGATTTTACATCAAATGGATGTAAAGATTGTTATTTTCAAAAAATTAATTGAAAAAGAAACATATGTAGAGAAACCACAAGGTTTTGAGGTATACCATAAAGATACCCATGTATGCAGATGAAAGAAGACCTTGTATGGATTCAAGAAAATTGGTGCAGAGCCTCTCATGTACAACAAAAGCATGGTGAAAACTTCCTATGACAAAGGAAGTGTATCGAAATGGTTCTTCAAAATTCTGGGATAATGGATTACAAATCCATGGAAAAACTATCATGATGACAGATCTAAAGAAGTTGAGAGACTTTGATCTAGTAGACCCATCCCTATATCGACAATTGAATGGCTCGTTGATGTATATGGAGAATACTCAGCCAGATATTTTATTTGTTGTGAAAATAGTTTCAGCTGTAACCTAGCCATGAAAATTGAATAATTGCACAACATGCCTTAAAATGTCTTCGTGGATGTTTGGGTCATGATATACAACTGTTTGGATTTATCGTTTCATATTGGGCAGGGAGTACAGATAATAGAAGAAGTGCTTCTTGAATATGTTTCAATTTGAACTTTTCCATGATATCATGGGCTAATAGGAAACGTAGGTATTTTGGACTCAATACAATAGAAGCAGATTATATTACAGCTTGTGATACTTGTGCGAAAGTAGTGTGGATTCGTAAGTTGGTTTCTAGACTGTCTGATCAGGTACTGGATTCGATCGTGATATATTATGATAATCAGGGATGTGTGAAGATTTCAGAGAAATTTTTGTTCCATGATAGGTTGAAGCACATCGAGATCAAGTATTATTTTCTTCGTGATAGAGTCCACAGGGAAGAAGTGGTTCTCCAGTATATCTCCACAAATGAGAAGATAGCATATATTTTGGTAAATCCTTTGTCCAAGATGAAAAGTTTGTGTACTTAAGGGACAAGATGGGATTCGTGGAGATGACTTCCTTATTTGAAAGGGAAGTGATTACTCCCAAGTTGGGAGGAAGCACTAATATGTTATTGATTTATGGATAGTCATTTTCCATTTTGTAAAATGGTCTAGGTTGGGAAGTCACTTTCCAGTCCGAAAAGTGGTCCAATATTTCTGATGGATAGTCATTTTCTAGTTCACAAAATGGTCTGGAGAGGACAATCATTTTCGTAACAAAAATGGTCTAATAGATTGTTGATGTACCATAGACAATGATTCCCCTTGTAGCTAGTGTGTGGGAATGGTCTAGGACAGTCATTCTCCTTGGAAGACACTCTGAGTAGTGGTCAAGAAGAATGGTCTGCCTCTTCGGGTAGCCATTATTTCGAAGTTCACATTTGTGAGAAGTTTCGAAGAATGGTCTAATGTAGGAGGTTAGTGTAGGACAATCATTTCCATAGGAAATGGTCCTGAAAAGTCATTCCCTATGGAAAACTCATTCTCTCCAGGTTGCATTGTGATTAGTATCGGAAGAATGGCCCAGTTAGGTTGAATGGTCTAGGTTCAACAATTAGGGACAATCATTCCCTAGGGAAGACTCATTCTTTCCAGGATGCACTGTGATTAGTAATGGAAGAATGGCCTAGTTAGGTGAATGGTATAGGTTCAAAAATTAGGGAAAGTTATTCTTCTATGCTTGGGAAGAATAGTCCAGATAGGCCATGGCTGATGTTTAACATTCCAAGGGAAGATGCTCTTACAGATATCACAGATTTGAGTGGAAGAGTGTCCTAGTTGATTTAGTTCGTATCATGACATTGTTGATATCAAATGATATGATTGTTATGGAGATTGTATGTCTCTGGATAGTAGTTGTATGATACTGTGGTGGATGTGCTCCACTGATAGTAAATATGTGTCACTAGTTAGTAGTTGTGTGCTACCAGGAGTGGTTGTGTACCACTGGACAATAGTTGTGTACTACTATAGATAGACACAATTGTGTTCTATTGGATGGAATTGTTCTGATTTCCATGGAGACTACCACTAGTGTTGGGTATGATTTCCAGCTAGATGGATAGTGATATGATGTAGAGGCATTGATATACATCATGCGAGCACATATTGTAGATGGTGCATTGACACCATGCTTGTACGGCTTAGAGAGATGTAGATGGTACTCCATATCATTCTAGATATGATCATGCTAGTACAACTTAGATATGATCATATGGCTTATAGATTATGTAGTGGAGAGGATGGTTATTATATCCATTGAGGACATTCAACCTCTATTGGGACAATCATTCTTCTAGGATGTAGGTCCAGATTAGAATAATGGTCCTTGTATCACTTTGTTGAGTGAGTGACTTTTTCAACATCATGCCCAATTACTCAGATGGAGTATTTCCTCAAGATATGATGCAGTTGATGCTATTAGATGATAACGATAGTGGTGATGTTTCTCATAAATTGATCTACGTGATCATGAGATATATTGTGTGGCTATGACAATTCTACCTATTAATACCTCCCTATCTAGGAGGGAGTGTTGATATTATGGTATTTTCGAGAGGTATTAACCTCCATGTGTAACCTTTGGCTAGAATAGAATATTCTGGAAGCAAGAGAAACACTAAACAGATGTGTAGGGCCCTAGAAGACAAGTCGGCTCAGTAAAAGAATTAATATTAAAGTATTATATTATAAAAGGACAAGTCAGCCCAGACAAGTGACAAGAACCACTATAAATAAGAGATGATCTAGCTCATTTGTACACACACACTTCACACACTCTTTCAGTCCAGTTTGGCACAAGTTTGGAGCTGCAGCTGCAAGGATGGAAGGTGAATCTTCTAGGATGGTTCTTGGTCTCTCTCTCTAGTGCCATATAGCCTAAGATGTGTGCCCCATCCTATAGTATCTCTTGGTGGTGTTATTGGTGATGGTTCTTGGTGGTATTATTGGTAAGTGAAACTGCAACTAGAGGTGCTGCAATTGCAACTGATGCAGTTGAATATTGTTCTTGTTCTGTGGCTTTGAAACTTTATGTTTGGTGAGATATCTTTGGAGAAAGATGAACTCTCTTGGTTATTTGTTGGTTCTAGTGTTGCTTCTAGAATCATTCTATCTAGAAAAGGTTATTGTCTATGGTGAAAACGAACACACCTATTATTCTAAGATATTGAGCCTACATATCAAAGTTAACTAGGTCGGATTTAATCATAAATTAATATTGCAATAAATGATTGTCTTAGCATAATTAATGTCAAAAAAATTAAATTAATGAAACAATATGAGATGGTTGTCACCACATGTGAAGATTACATCATTATCAACACCACCCCTTGAGATGAACATGAGGTCACAACGGGAAACAATGAATATAGATGTGAATTCGGTACAAGGTTTATTGAGGCCGAAATGCAAATGTGAGTGGGTTTATGGATATATATCTCTATATAATAAACATAAATATATGAATAATAAAATAATAATAAAAAATAATCATAATAAAGGACATAAATTCATTGAGGAACATGACCTAACAAAAGGATATGACAATTCAACCAACGTGACTAGTCAAAGTATCTATATACCATCACACAGGTCTTTGTAATAACATATAATTCAATTTATGTAATATTCAATAATTTATATATTATTTTTCCTTTATGGAATTTTACTTATTGTCCTTCTTATGTTGGATATTTCTCAGTAAACAAACTATTATTCATTTCATATTAATCAAACATTGTTCGTTTCTTTGCTATTGAAGCCATGTTCTACTTCCGACCTTTGGCCACATTTTTTCATATCTTTCCTGATCTACCTCTTAGCCATACATTTACCAAATTTATCATATTTTCTTTGATTCCCAGTTCTTTGACTACAATTGGCCCTTCACCATTTACAATTTCAAAAATTATAATGGAAAAAAAAGCAAACTATTGCAAATTTGAAGAAAACTAGAATTTTGAAACAAAAAGAAAGGAGAGAGAGAAATAGTTATAAGGAAGTATAACAAACCTACAAGAATATTTAAAAAAAAAAGAAGGTAATGGACTGTATAAGCAGTTATGTTAAAAAAAATCTAATGCCTCATTGAAAATTGAAGCACCATTCATATAACCATCATGAAAACCCATATTGCAAATTACTCAAATGCATTCCACAATATTAGTGAATTTATCCAAGATTAACAAGTATATTATTTAGATGGTGTTATACACTAAAATTTATAGAAATAAATTAGAATTGGTCAAGTATTTTTGCATTAAAAAACATGAAAATATGCCAGATCAAAGTGTGTAATTGCTCCAACAATTTATATTTCAACCACAAAAGATGAACTTGTTGGGCCCTTCGTTTTGATTGATAGAAGTTGCACATGTCATATTGAAGCTTCATTTTGGTAAACAAAAGTTTCACAAGCTGCTGACGAGCTAGACAACGAACTAAAGAAAGAAACAAAAAGTGGTTGGAAGGACAACACAACATTAGTTTTGAAGAAAGAATTTGCAACAATATCAAGAAGAAGAGAGAACTCTCAGGTTCTAAACCAACAATCTTAAGATTGGATTATATATATGAGACTGATATGATTGTAAAAGGGTTGTTGGGTTGGGATTGTTGTTGTTGCTCGAGATATAGTTATTATCATTCATGTTTTTAGTATAGATGAGTCTTGGGATCTGAGTGAGAACCATACTATCAATGTACCATAATTTTGTATCAGTCTAGATGTACAGGAGCAAGAGACAGTAACCTTGTCTCATATTTGTTCAAGAGCATCCTCTGATTACTTGTGTATGGGAATCAAGCAATGAGAAGAACCTGATATAATAATATAATTGGAGGCCCAAATTTTGGATATATCTTGTGTATATAGTCTTTTGAATGTATGGAATGATTCTTTGTATTATATTTATCTGATATTCTTAAATTACTTCATTATGAATGGAAACACAACCCTTTTTTCTTTATTCCTAGTTAGAAAATGTTCAGAATTGCTACATGTTTAATTTATCTTGCGCAAAAATAATATGAATCTTAATAACTCAGAGATATGTTTAAGTATTATCCTTACCCTTTCCTCTCTTTCTCTTCTTAGTTGTTCTTCGGGTGATACTTCTTCCCTCCCGAGAAGATGAAAATTTCAGCTCTCTAGACTACTTTAGTACCTTTTGTTGGTAACTTAAGAAGGACCCTCGTCTGATCAATTTTGCGCCAACAAAATGGTTCCGTTGTTGGGACCTACGATTTAAAAAGGGAACCTGTGAGGAGAATGCTTCCAAGGATCTATAGATATTATATTCACCAATGGTGGGAATGAATATATGACGCCTTTATATGGAAGGAAGCATAGTTGCAAGGTAAAAGCGAGAAGAATACAAGAGATTATATCTTTTATTCAGAAAGATCGAGTGACCAGTATGAGATATTCTAGGTAAAATTCCGAGAAGAACTATTCCATTGGATAGATCAGCTACAAGAAGCTCTGGAATTCCAATAATACATCAAGAAGACATTTACTTGGGATACAGAGAAGATCACAACACTTCATCAGTTGGATCACCAGATTACACGAGCAATCAATTTTTGGGTTAATACGACTCTGGAGGGATACATCATTGAATTCGAAGCTGAGAATCACCAATAGTTTTCATGAGCAGAAGAAATTTTCAAGAAAGGTGCATGTCAAGGAATGTGAGGTAAATTCCCCTATGGATCAAAGCATTCTTGATGGAGGAGGGGATGATAACTATTCCCTCGACTAAGATGGTAGCCTAAACACATACGCTTGGGGTAGGTTGATTTTGGGAAATGATCATGACCTAAGAAGGGGAAAGGGTTCTTTGAAATATGGGGGAATATCAAGAAACGAATGCAAGAAATGAGTGAGCCTTAAAGAGAGATTCTATTGTTGAGAAGTGGTGGCGCAGAAAGGTAAATCAAAGAGTGAATCAATCTAATGTGTTGCGGAAAGAAATAGGATCAAAAGGAATAGATGAAAGAAAGAAGGAAGAGTTGAGGAAGGTAAGAAGACAAGAAAGACTGGCATGTCTAATATTACAGTAGAGAGAAGTGCGGAGAGGAAGGAGTCCCCATATGGGTGGACGAGGAGAAGAGCGTGGAGAAGTAAGGGAAGATGAAGCAGGTTTGGAACTTGTAGGAGACCAAGAAGATTCAACCCCAATATCGGGAAACATCAGGAGTCAGGTAGAGAAGGTTGCTTCAGACGAATAAAATGAGACCCCCCAAATCAAAGAAACCCTCCCATAAGTCAACGGAACTAGCCCCAAATCACCCATCCCCCAGGCGTCCTCTATACCCGTGGTAAATTCTACATTGCTTACTTATGCCATTTCTATTACATCTCATCCATTTAGTTAGAATCAATATGTAAGTCCAAACGCTAGGAGGAAATTTGGATCCCTAGGCATATCACAACCAATACCATTAGGTTTCATTATAATATGAGTAGTAAGACCCACAATGGTTGGAAATATGGGAGGATTGATTACCCGATACCCATAATTATGGGGTAAAGGGGACAAAGATGTAGAGAAACATTGGTTCTTATGTGAAGCCATCTAGAGATCCAAAGGGACTCTCGATGAAAACAAGTTAGTAGAGTTTCAAACTACCTCGAGGGTTCATGCTCTCAAATGGTACATGAAGGCTATTGAACCAAGGGTGCAAGGACAAGAATTCACCATTGGCCAAGTGCGTTTTAAGTTCATCGTCGAATTCAAACTACCTCAGTTAGAGAAACAAGCTCTATCTGAGTTGTGGGAGATTCAACAAAGGGAAGGATAATTTTCCTAGGAGTACAATCAAAAATTTAAATATGCTATTGGGAGGCTAGCGCATCTAATTCACGAAGATAAGCAGAGGGAATGGTACATCCAAGGATTACTACCTCTGATGAGAATTCCTTTAACACAACAACATATAACCACATTAAAAGACACCTTGGAATAATCAATGAATATCGAATCCATGGTAGGTTATCCAGGGAGCCTGAGGATGACTAGACCTCCAGTAGATGAAAATTTGTCACAACTCCAGGGAAAAATATCGGCATTAATGGAAAATATTCAATAATTAACCACACCAAGACCAAGATGACCTCAGGTTTGGTGCATAGGATGCTACATAGAAGGGCATATGGAAAATGAATGTCCACACATGAGGTGAATGTGACCTCCTTAAAATATGATGGGACCCTCTCTGGGACCAACGGGAGGAGTTGCGCAAGTATCTGCAACTTCACCATTCCATACACTAAGAATATACAATACCTTCCCAAACGCTCAAGCATTTCAGCTAACTGAGTATTGTGATATTTGTCGAACACATGGGCATGCATCGTGGAAATTTCCTATTATGCATAAGTACACGATTGTGCCTAAGATAATACATTGTGAGTTCTATGCATCTATGACCCATGCTACAAATCATTGAAGAGCGTTAGATGCTCTTGTTGATAGATTAAATCAGACAATATTTAGAGTAAATTAAACCCCCCAATGATCTGGAAGAGGCCAGGGAGGTGGGGTTGGAAGTGGATTCAGAGGAGAGAGGAATGGAGGAAGAGGGACAAACCGATGTTACAACTTCAATGAACAATATCACTTGGCCAGAGACTTCCCTCACCCAAGACAACCATGGTGCTCTCACTACAGGAATAATGGGCATGCAACTGAAGATTGCCCAAAATTGATCATGAAATGGGAAGATCAGGTTCATCAACGAGGTGCTAATATCATAAGCTCGGAATTAAAAAGGGGACTCGAGGGACAACTACCTAAAATTAACATCATCACTCACGGAGGAGCAAAAACTAGGGCATGTGCAGACAATCGACCCAAGATTCAGAAATTTGTTCCCAAAGATGACAAGTATGACCCTATGAAACAAAAGTGGTTTTTCAAAAATGAAATAGAAATATTTAAGAGAATCCCCACTTTAGAAATAATGGAGAATCCCCTTGAAGTCGCCTCTCAACCTAATCTTTTGCAAGCCCCTACCTCACCACTGACACCTATAAACTCTGCAATTCCAAGGAGACGCTCTAAGCAGTCTCAAAGTTTAATCAATATTTGGTTTCAATTATTCTTTGATATCCTGGGGATGTCCAACTTACAGAGAAGTTGCCCAACACTCTATACCTAATACTGGGAAATGAGGGAACCCCAGAAGCCATAGTAAGCACCAACCTCCCTAAGAAGAATACCCAAGAAGAAAGGTGCAAACATGAAAATAATTTAGGTTAGAAGCCTAGCTAGAGGATTTTGAAATCAAAGATGTCATGCTAGATTTGGGATCCGATGTCAACATTCTACCCAAAAATACCTGGGAGGCTTTGGGAAAACCTCAGTTAGTATATTCCCCCATCTGGTTGAGAATGGAAAACTAGTACTGCATTTTCCCAGTAGGAAGGCTGAAAAATGTGGAAATAAACATTGCGGGAGTTAAAACCATGACCGATTTTGAGGTAATTGAAATCATGGGAGATAAGGATATGTACCTTTCTCTACTCGAAATTGATTGGGCATTTGAAAACTATGCCATTATTGATTTAAAGAGAGAGTGAAGTTTGAAGAAGATGGGATAAAAGTAGTTTAACCCTTAGATCCGTGTCTAGGGCCTAGATACATTGAACCAGTGGATCACAATATGGAGTCAGATGATATTGACCAATTATACATTGTAATAGTAGGAGCAAGACCAGATTACATAAATCCCACCGTAGATGGATCAATAAGTTGGAGAAGCATACAATCTGCTGACGAGGATTTAGAGTTAGCATTTGTTAGTTGGAAGCAAGGTGCATATGAGCTATTCTCAAGATGATGCACAATTGTCATAGAAACGAGATGGATTGGAACTGAGGTCAAAGAACACCTGACATATGATGATACCTCATAGGTACACATTTTTATTGCCAGCATGGAAGACAAAATAGAGATGGATTAAAGGATCTATGTTCTTGAATTAGCCTGAAAGATACCCCCGCTAGATGGCGGGCCACCCATAAATCCTTGATTATGGAGTGGGAATATGAAAAACAAGCTATTTGATGTTTATTCCTAAGTAAGGATCACCTAAAAGAATAGATGAATATAGATTTTCAAGATGTGCAATTGTTCGATGGATGATCTAAACCTAAAGTGCATATTGAGAATTGGTTAAATTAGTGGAGAGTTGCAGAAATACCCTCTCACCTATGGGTTCAGGTATTTCTCCATTCACTGGGTCCAATACCAAAATCCTGGTATATACATGAGGATACCAGAAGACAAACAAACTATTGGTAGACCTTACAAGACCAATTTTGCAAGAACATCTTCTTTACAATTAAGTACCTTGAGCTCAACACAGTGCTTCAAAGAATCAGGGAAATGTTTTTTATTAACATTTGCAAAAAGAGATCAAGTCCAGTAGTATGTGTTGACCATGTTCATTTTCTTCAATCTAGTCTGAGCCTTGAAATTGATAAGATAGTTGTACCTTTCTCTAAAATTGAGAAAGACCTGGAAAAACCCGATGATTTAGAAGAGCTTATAAAATTAAACATTAAAGAAATGGAAGGCAATAGAGAAATTCAAGATATTATACCTATTCACACTTGTAGCTCCTATAACCATCCACTAAAGTTGTGGAAATTTAATATAGGGAGTAGAGAGGATCCTAAGATAGATTATATAGGAGATTAATTGAATGAGAAAACTATGAATGAAGTACACAACCTATTGTGGGAGTATGAGGACTTATTTATGAAAATGTTCTCAGAACTAAAAGGTATAAAAGGATCCATGGGAGAAATGAAAATCGAGTTGAAACCCGACTTGAAACCTGTGAAGCACAGACCATACTGACTTAATCCTAGAATAAAAGAGAAGGTCAAGAAGGAAGTGGAAAAAATGCTTACGGTAGGACTTATTTTCCCAATCGAAGAAGGAGAGTGGATTAGCCCCATAATTATCTAGAGAAAGAAAGAGACTTAAGAAATTTGGGTCTCTATGGACTACAAAAGTAGAGGAACGGATTCTCAGGATATCATCAAATCAGAATTGTAGAGGAAGACAACAAGAAGACCACATTCATAATAGAATTGGGATCATTCACATACAATCTGATGCCCTTTGGCTTAAAGAATTCCCCTCCAGTCTTCTTTCAGATCGTAATAGAAAAAATTCAAGAGTTCATCCACAAGTTTGTAGAAGTATTCATGGACGATTGGACAGTATACATCCTAATAAAATACCATGTAGGGTTACTCTAGTTAATGTTTGATAGATACTGTGAATTGTAGATATCTATGAATCTAAGGAAGTGCATTTTTTGTGTACCACATGGAAATATGCTAAGACATATTGTATGTAGAGAGGGAGTCTTGGTAGACCCAGCTAAAGTTGTAGTCATTTTGAACATACTGCCACCTAAAAGTGATAAATTGTTGCACTATACACTAGAAAATACAGGATATTACCGTAGGTTCATCAAAAGATATGCAACTATCACCACACCTTTAGAAAAATTGTTGAAGAAGTCCAAACTATTTCGGTGGACACCAGAGTGACAAATCATTCAAAATTCTCAAAGAAAAACTAAGCACTACACCTATCTTGATATTTACCAATTGAGAAATTGAATTCCATGTACATGTGGATGCATCAGGAATTGCTCTGGGAGCCATTCTAGTGCAACCAGGGGAAGGAAATATGGACCACCCTATCTATTTTTTCAACAGAAAAATTTTGCAAGCAGAGTGCAACGACACGACCACTAAAAGGGAAGGTATATCTATGATTTATTCATTACAAAAGTTTAGACACTATCTTTTAGGCTCTCATTTCAAGTTTTTTACTGACCATTCTACATTGAAGTAACTAGTCAATAAACCAGTACTTGAAGGAAGGATTTGCAGGTGGCTACTACTATTTCAAGAGTTTATGTTTGAAGTCATTTTCAAACTAGGAAGATGAAATGGAAATATCACCTTTCCTGGTTGGAGTCAGGAGAAAGTGATGGAGCAGTGGATGATCAACTCCCAGATGTGGACCTGTTCCGAATTAAGGCCATCCCGGATTATTTTGAAGACATTTTTTCTTCCTTAGTACAGGGACCTGCCCAGAAACTTACTCTGAAACCCAAAAGAAACATATGGTGGTTGGAACAGTAGACTATCAACTTATTATAGGGCAAATTTACAAATTGAGACTAGACAATGTCTTTAGGAGATGTGTATTGAACCACAAAAGGCAAGATATCCTATGGGAATTCCATAGTGGAGTTGTAGGAGGACATGTTGTAGGTAAAGATACTACACATAAGGTACTTCAAGATCGATTACGGTGGGATAAATTACTTAAATATGCCAAGGAGTATGCTAGATCTTGTGACATCTACCAAGGACTGGGAAAACCATCATGTAGAGATGAATTACCCCTTCATCCAATCAGGGAAATTCAGGCATTTGATAAGTGGGATGTTGAATTTATTAGACCGATCAACCCCCCGGATAATCACTCAAATTCCAGATACATCATTACCATAATCAATTAGCTCACGATATGGGATGAAGAAGAGGTAGTTCGAGACTGTTCGACATATACAACTGCTAGATTTATCTTCGAGAACGTCATCACTCGGTTTGGATGTCCTAGAATCCTGACCAGTGATCAAGGTAGTCACTTTATCAACAACACAATCACAATATTGACAACAAAATTCCTTATACAACACCATAAGAGAAATCTCTACCACCCATAAGCTAATGGTACAGTGGAGGCATTCAATAAAATTATGGAAAGAGGACTAACAAAAGTATGTTGTGCAAACAGAGAATATTGGGATGATAGAGTTCCATCAATCTTGTGGGCTTACAAGACTACCACAAAGAAGCTACACAGGTATACTCCACTTCAGTTGGTTTATGGGAAAGAAGTTGTTGTACGTGCATATTTTATTACCCCCAGTCTCTATATAGCATAGGCTACACACATGAAAAATGATGAATTATTTGCGAAGAGGATTGTAGACTTGTAAGAAATGGAGGAAGCAAGATTTCCATCATATTTTCATTAGACAGTTGAGAAAGCTAAACAAAAAGTGTGACATGATAGGAACATTATGGCTAAAATATTTGCGCAAGGGGATAAGGTACTACTTTATGATAGCCGATATCAGAAGCATCCAAGAAAATTACGCATTCATTGGTTAGGTCCATTCATATTTGTGGAAAGCTGACACTCTGGTGCAGTCAAGCTCACGCAACTGGATGGTATCCTTCGACCAGGATGGGTCAATGGTGCCCTCCTGAAACCATACATTTCTCATGATTTAGAAAAAAGAATATTGCTCCAGTCTAAGGGATCATGTATAGTAGTTATATTTTAATTTCATGTAATTTGTTTAATTCAGTTAATAACGTCGTAGTGTGAATTGGTGCACCACGACATATATTTCTTTTTCAGTCTAAGAGTTTATTTTGCACAGAAATTCTTACTCAGTCGCACATGATTAGAAGAGCCACCATTACATTAAATGAAGTCATTAAATATGATGGGGACCCCCATTTTGATCGGAGGAGGGGGGAATCCGAACTATATCACAACCTATGTGCCACATACACCATGTCCAGTCATACCCTTTATGGTAACTATAATAACCCATCAAAACTTTCCGTTAATCCATAAAGGCACAATATGTGAAGATGCCATCGATATCCCCACTGGGATCCTCAACCTTTAAAATGATAATCCCTCATATCGACCACATCCCTGTGTTACACATTATTTTTGTCACCTTGATGATGACTCTGCAAGCATGTGTTCAGGCTCTCAAAATTATCTTTTGCCTGGGAAAAGTAACTTATTTATTCCTCTACAAAATGATTTTTAGAAGGACGTCACAAGCCGCATATGGTATACAGTGCAGAAATCCTTGATTTCCATAGGCTTCTCTATAGCTGACTTGTGGGGTTTCCATAGGAGGCAGGTTGCGGCGACGTTTGAAAGATAAAAGAAGAAATAATTTCAAGAATTTTCTAGAAGGGGAATCTTCTGGAATGTGAGGTGGCGTCTGTATGGTTGCAATCCTAATGTCTTCTCTGATTTGATGGGATCATCCTCATCCCTTTAACCACTTCACCTTCTCCTATATAATGATGGGTTTCTCATGGAAAAGGTTAAGTAAGATTAAGCTAAGAATTGCTTAAAGAATAGGCTAGAGATTGTGTGAAGGATATTGTCTTAGTTGGTGCTTGAGGTCTCCATTTGTCCATCAAGATTTTGTGGATCATATTCATCCAAATTTCAAAACAAGTATATGTGTGTGTTGGAATAAAGGACCACTAAAATGGAACTTGCAACATCAAGGCAATTCGGTTGTATATTCCACTTTTACTTAATATAATACGGTGGCATGTTTCTTTCCCATAAAATTATTCTCATATTATTACATGACTCTTTGATCACATGTTTAAATTTCATTGAATCTATTATTGTTTCTTTCACTTTGGCTGGTTTGTGTCATTGCAGATCTGATTTCACAAGAGCATCTGAGCGAAGCAGGGACAACAAAGATATAAGGAAGTGATTTCAAAGGTAAGTCATCCATTCCTTCTTTGGTAATAAGTTCAATGATTGTAACTTAGGGAAAGCGTCATTACCTGTCTTTTTTTGTTCTAGATCTAGGTGGATCTAGGGAGATTATTTTATGTCCTCATTTACCAATTTATCCAATAACAAAATTGGCGACCGTACTGGGGCTACGACTTGTTTGTGGTTTTTTTTAGCCATTTGCTTCTAGATTACTTTTTTCACTTCAATTCAGCCTTTGAGTCTGTGGAGGATCCATCCAGACTCCCTGGATTTGAAATTTCACTCATACCCTTTGTCCTCTTTTCAAAATTTCCTTGTTTATGGACACCTCCGCACTATGATCTATATACATCCTATGAAAACCTCTGATTTCCGTGTTGGATTACTGAGAGAGGGTGTGAATTAGTAATAGAGAAATTTAATCCTTTTTAATGATATAATCCAAGTGTTATATCAATAAAGCATTATCATCCAATAACTACAGAGTAAATAAGCAATGAACAAATGAACAAACATACACATACACAGTACACCAGTGTTTTACGTGGAAACCCAAATCAGGAGAAAACTACAGAATGATTTTTCTTATATGTATTGAAGAATTACATTCATTGGAAGAACCAACTTCCTTTGTTTTCTAGCTACAACTGGAAGGAGGCTGGAACCCCCTAGTTTCTCAGGCTACAACCTGAGGGAAGCTCCAACTTCCCAATTCTCTGGCTACAACCAAAAGGAGGCTACAACCCCCTATGTTCTCCAGCTACAACAACATGTACTTGCCTCATCCTACCATGCTGAAGTAGAAGTTGAATGATGGAACCATTTTCACACTATCATTGTGAGATATACCATTGTAAACCTATACCAATAAATCTGAACCATGCATCAACCTGTACCTCAACCTGTAATCAACCTATAAGTGCATCAACCATGCACCAACCTGTACCAAACAACCTGTAATCAACCTATACCATAAAAAAGTGAATCCAACCATGTACCAAGTATGTACCAATCATGTTTCAACTACTCATCAACTATGGCTCATCAATATGTACCAACATCATCAACTATACACCTCATGTATGTCCCAACTCATCAACTACTTGTCTCAAGCATGTACTCAACATGTACCTCAACCAAAAGACCTCATCAATTTCATCATCCAAATATTATTTGTAGCTCTATGATATACCTAGTGTATATTATCACATTCTTGCAAATCTTCCTTAACTTCAACAACAAGAGACTAGCATTTTCATCAAACTTTTCTTTAGTCTCACATGCCTAGTTTTGGATTAGTCAACAACCCTAACTTGAAGTAATCATAACTTTGTACCTGTAATGTATGAAGATATGAAAATGATATACAATGTTCTTTAGTGTGTTTTATGCAATTCCTCCAGGTTTCACTACTTGGAACCTCTCAGAAAACGAGTTATAGAAAAAATGGCATACCTTGTTGAATTATGGCTTATTCTAGAGAGTGACCTTGTAGAGCGTGCCCCACACAAAATATTTGTTGAATTGATATGAAAATGTTACACAGATTACTAAATACTATACCCTAGCCAAAACACTTTTTTTCACTGAATTTGGATCTATTATGAAGAAGTTACGATGTTTTTACCCGAAACACCTGTTTTTGACTAGTTTCAGGACTAGCCACAAACCCTATTTTCCATGGAGTGTAACTCCAAAAATACAATGACCCACAAGCTGAATTTTTTACCACAGATACTTGTATATGTTTTCTCAATGGACTATAAATTTCACGGTCTGGATCATTATAGAAAACAAGTTATAGCGCAAATGGTGAGATGACCTGTAAATAACATACCTTAGAAAGCACCATCAAAAGAATTTATCCTTCCTTGCATTTCGGCCTTCTTTTCTTCACCTTCCCTCAGAATTTCGGCTTAGAT
>JZKD02S0700936.1:1481223-1496242 GCA_000966675.3 Picea glauca
TCTCTTAAACCACTTTGACTACTTTGACCTTTTGGGGCTTCTAGATGACATATGAGGGTCCTTCAACTTCGTAAGGCCATAACTCTCAAACCGTGAGGAGTTATGTGACATTCCAAATACAAACAGAAATGGTATGACATGTACTATACATATAGAATAGTATTATCTGAAAATATATAATAACTAATACTATTATCCATCAGACAAACTTGGGTCCATCACCCAAACCTGGGGTCTCCAACTTCTCATGGCCATAACTCTCTAACTATGAGGAGTTATGTGACGTTCCACATGCCACCAAAAATGGAATGACAAGAAATATCCATATAGGATAGTTTAACTAAAAAATTCATTTTTCTTCATCTCATTATTCCACAATTAAGCATGGGTTCTCTTACTCGGAAAAGCATCTTCCCGTGATGGATTTCACCATAAGGGGACCACTTTGGAGTTCATCCATATTTACTTCTTATCAACCATGAAAATACAATAATGAGTCATCTTTACATCAAACAATATTGGTTCCATTACCCAAACCTTTTTTCTATGAGTCTTTCTTCAAGGGTTGACATCAATGACAACTAACCTTAATCAACATTCTGCATTGTTACTGGTTATCCCAGTGTGAACCTTCTGCACCCTATCCGTTTCTAGCCTGCGGAAACTCTTGATTTCCGCACTGTAAACTGCAACTGTTGTTTACTCTTGAGTAAACAACAGCCTCTAAAACAATGCATAATTTAAAATCTAATTAGCAACTTTTATTTTCTAGGGATCTTTTACACCAACATTAGCTAGGCTAGAGCTTTGGAATAGGATGTGAGACACACTCTCCAAATCACAAAATACACAATAGCATCTTTTGATAGGGAGTGTTCAAATCCATTTGCAACATTTTTTCTTGGGAAGCCCTTCTCACACAAGGGTCAAACCTAAGGTCGCATTGGGACTGGAAGAGTTACTCACCTTGCTTTGTTGGTATTGGTGTAGAGATTGTGTGTATTATGGGGGTCGCTTGAAGGTATACCCACAATGATGAGTGGAAGCCTTTCAATTTGATTTCTGGCTAGATACCCTGCCTATGCATGTGGATTGGACTGTCGACTATTTCCCCAGGCATCATTGTTGTTTGTGGTAACTTTAGTAGCCTATCTTCTTAGGGTCTTACATAAGGTGACTGTGGAGGGGCAAGTCTTCATGGTACTTGGAATCGACATTGGATAGACTCACTCGGGCTCCTTGGATGGTATACCCATGATTATGTGTGGGATCTTTCACCAGGGTGTAAGTCCATTAAGCAGGTCGTCAATGTAACTTTTCCACCCTAGCCCAGCCCTTTCTTGTCTTGATTTCACGATGTTGGATTTCATCACCAACTAGTGACTTCAAAATAAGAAGGTTTGTTTGCCTGGTTTGATATCTATATTTTATTAGCAAGTGTTTTTTTTTTGTAGTTGGCCATATATTTTTTTTGCAAAAGTTTTGGTTCCACCAACATAGACCCTCCGCGTCGTTTGCACAGGGTAGAGGGACTTCCCCCAGAAAATATTGGAGATTCTACCCCTCTACCCCCTCACTCATCGGAAGGATCTCCTCAATAGAGTGAGGTCCGAGACACTATAACTTCACAAGAGGAAGGTTTTGCCTCTTTAGAAAGTTTTTGAATTGCTTTTTATTCTCTAGAAGCTTTTCGCATTCCTCCTGGATACAAGAGATGCATTCTCTATTTGAATTTGTCTGGAGAACTTATTGTTGACACTTATAGAATACCAAACGGACCCCATTCAGGCCCTGGACCCGACGACCCCTTCTAGACTACTAACGTATTTAGAAGCCCATATTGCATGGTGCGAGACCCTTATGGCTCAGGGGTAGGAGCAGATATACCTGTCATCCTTGAACTGCCCAAAATGTCTGCTACTTACATGATACCTCTAGATCATTTTTCTAGTACAACTTGCTATCTATTCATTGGTTCAGACACACAGTCAGTTGGCCCTAACTCGACCATTTCTCTCTAGATGGCCCATTCTAGTATGATCCCTTGTACTACAACTATTCCTACCGAGAATGTGGTGGTTAACCAAGCTCCCATTGGTACACCACACTCGTCTAGACCTATCCCTTCACTCCCTCTTGGGTATCATGCTTTGAACCCTTCTGCTGCTATCCCTACCCAAGTTCCATTCGAAGTTTCTGGACTTTCTGTCTCACTTGGGTACAATACTTTTGTTGGTTATGTTCCCACACCTTCCCAAGTCCTCTCCAGAGGGTCTTATCTACCTTTTCATGGTGGATATGGCCCTAGTGGCTCCAATCTAATTGGAATCACCCATGACCTGTTCACTTCTGGTTACCAGATTCCCATTGGAGGGAAATCTCATGCTAGGGGGCAACCTCAATTTGGGGGTCAAACTCAAGTTGGAGAACCACCTCCATTTGGAAGACAACCTCAGGTTGGAGCTTATAATTCACAATCCAGACCAAACACATTGGACTTGTTAGCTCAACTTTGGAACCTTCGTGGTAAAGGAAACCCACAACCCTCTTGGGGGTAGTCTTCCCAACCTAAACTTTTTGTGCCCCTAACTATGGTCGATCGTACCTGGGTTCTTTGAATCCCACTTGGGGTTTGAATGTTCAGTCTAGTGTCCATTTTCAAGGGAACATCCATAATCAACCCAACCCTATGGGCTACATGCCTCCACATCCTCAGCGGAATCTGTCAAGACAATCCATGTACATGCAGAATGCTTACAGTCCTATTGATATACTGAAAGGAATTCCTCCTCAAAGTCACCAGTATCCTCATGTGAAAAGACAACTTCCTTTTTTAGCCAATTTGTCCTTACTCGATTTGTCTAGAATTTTGAATGATCCCATCCATCATTCTCCTCATTGGCCCATCATATAGGCCAAATTACCATCAAACATCCCTAAATTTGATGGTAAACTAGGACAAGATCCAAATAATCATGTAATGACCTTCCACCTTTCGTATTCATCCAAATCTTTGATCGATGAATCCATTCAGTTATGTCTCTTTCAACGAACCCTTACTGTTTCAACTGCAAAGTGGTATATAGAATTACCACGAGGTTTATTTAACGACTTCAACACCCTTGCCATGGATTTTATTACCCATTATCAACTCCCTATCTACTACGAGACATGAACTAAGATTTTGATTTCCTTTAAACATTCCACTGCCACCCACATTTATGATTGTATTCATGAGTGGAGATGCATGAGATGCTTGATCAAAATCAATCTTCCTAACTAGTTATTGGCTGAATGGTTCACCAAGTTATTCGTCAATCAAATCTCGTGTGATATTTCCATGGGTGGCATTGTCACTGAAGAGCAGGAGATTAGTCGTGCTCAGTACCTAGATCTCATTTATTCGCAAACGAGCACTCTTTACGACTTTCTCCCTGACGCTCCTTTCCCTTCTACCATGACCACCTCAACAACCCCAACAGCTTCCCATGTTGTTGGTGTTGTGATCGGTACTTTCTATGCTCAACCTCAATATATGCATGCCTCTCACGCCAATCCCAAATCCCATGCTTCTAATGTTCGAACTGCTCCGAATCCTACTCCTCCAGCCAGTAAAACTTCAGAAGTGAATGTTGGTCAATCTACCCCTACCAGTAAGAATAAATCTAAAAAAGGAAAGGGTCGGAATAAGGAGGATAAAAATAAAAATCCACAATCCGACAAGACCAAGACACCACCTGCTAATGATAAGGAAAAATGAAAACCTCGCTATCCTTGCCTTATCTGTAGTGATGATCACTACATGAAGGATTGTTCAATATGTGCCAAGGTCACAAAGTTCCTTCAAGGAACCACGAAACCTCCTACACTCGTCATTTTGTCTCAACCCTTCCCTTCTCAATAGCAGGCCCAATTGGTCATTCATGATCAACCTTCTTCTTCCACTACTTCCTATGTCCTTATGTGTACTAGTGGTTCTACGAAGAAAGATGTTACACTTACCACTCGAGCCAAAGATTAATATCCTTATAAGGATAAAGATGATGATGTCCCACCTTTGTTGGTTCAACCTCCTTTGACTCCACCTCCCAACAGTCTTCTTCATCTCGAACGATCGGGCCCAGATATACTCCTTTGCCCTCCTCCAAAGGGCATGGTTCAAAAGTTTGCCTTCAATCCTCATGTGCATGCTGCTCAAAACTACAACATTGTAGAAGACCTTGTGCAAGAACCCTACGTGATGTCAGCTCTCGAAGTCCTTTAGATTTGTCTTGCACAATAGAAGGCACTTTTAAAATCCATCGATGGAATTGATCCTACGGACATGAATTTGATAATATTTGACTTGGAAGATCACATTCCAAGGCTACCCCTCGGCTAGCGTTTCAGATCCAATTTGTCGTCGAAAAAAAAAATATCTGTAGAACCTTTATCAACGAGGGTGCCTCAACGTGCCTTATGTCAATCACTTGTTGGAAATCCATTGGCTCTCCTTCTCTTACCGAATCACAAAACACTCTTAAGGGTTTCAATGGATCTGGATTTATACCCTACGTTGTACTTCCCTCATTGCCTATTATGTTAGAAGGCAAATCAGTCAATGTTGAAGTTGAGGTCTTTGATGTACCTCTCAATTACAACCTCTTACTTGGCCGTAGCTAGATTGATTCCATGAGTGCAGTTGTATCTACCCTTTTCCATGTAGTACGTTTTCCACACCAGAGAAAAGTTGTTACTATAGATCAGCTGGCCTTTTTTAACTTTGATAGTCGTACTAGCAACGTACCTTTTATTTGAAAGACACCCCCTGGGTATGAAAATTTTGATGTGGGTCTATTAAAAGACTCAACTTTGATGGGTACTTTCCCAATCCCACCACCCGATATTCCACCTCCTTTTTTTGCCTCAATCAACATGATTTCCACCTCTCTTCATGAAACCCCCACGTCCTACGACCCGTGGATAACACCTGACCCTGGTGATTATCTTCACTATGGCAAACAAATTCCTTTAAGTCCAATTGAATCCTCTTATCAAGCCATTCAATCGGCAACCCCTTCTACTCCCTCTCTTGGTGATTCATCTCCCGATCCTTTTCGCGTAATTTTTCCCACCGACAAGATGATTATGTCAGTTATGTCTATTGAAGACACCCCTTGGGATGATGGGCATCATTGTTCCATTATCTTCCTAGAACAACACACCATCGAGATTTACCAACAAATATTGACTCCGTCGATCGTTGTTTTCGTTTCTTTCGTTCCCGAGTCCACACACGATGTGTTATATGAAGGGAACTTGAGTAATATTTCACCCACCGTCCCCCTTGACATATCCATTAAACCTGGAGTTATCGAAAATGTCCACATTGGAGCTTCGTGTTCCCCCAATGAAGTCATCACTTATAAGTCCCTTTTTCATTATTTTCGTGACGTATTCACGTGGATCTATGAAGAGATGTTGGGTATTGACCCCGATATTGTTGTACACAAAATTAAGAATTACCCGGGCACTAAACCTGTCCGGCAGAGACTTCGCTCGATCCACCCTCGTAAATTCATCGCTATCAAGCTTGAGGTTGAGAAACTTCTTAAAGATGGATTTATTTATCCTGTGGCTTTAACCGATTGGGTATTCAATCTAGTTTTGGTTAATAAGAAACAAGGCATGATCCATGTATGCGTTGATTATAGGGATATCAACAAAGATTGTCCTAAATACAACTATCCCACCCCCTTCATTGACCAGATCATCGACGATTGTTCTGAGAGTGAAATATTCTCTTTGATGGATGGTTTCTCCGATTATAATTAGATCAACATCTTTCCCGTGGATCAACACAAAATCACTTTCATTTTTCCTTGGGGCACCTTCGCCTACCATAAGCTACCCTTCGGTTTAAAGAATGTTGGTGCAAATTTTCAATGTGCCATGTCTTACACCTTCCACGATATCAAGCACATTGTACAACCCTATCTATATGATTTGCCGACACATTCCATGCATTTTAGTGACCACCCAACACACCTCTGAGCCATTTTCCTTCATTGTTGGTTTTATCGTATATGCCTGAACCCACACAATTTTTTTTTTTTGTGTGGAGATCGACCGACTTTTGGGATTTATTGTATCATGTTAAGGGATCAGGGTAGATCCTTTTAAGTTCGAGGCAATCCTTAATCTCCCTCCTCCTTCCTCATTCCACCAACTTCAAATTTTTCAAGGGAAGGCAAATGTTTTATGTCGTTTCATCCCAAACTACATTGAATTAACACTAGGATTTACTCGACTATTGAAGAAAGGTTATGAGTTCGTATGGGACACTACTTCCAATAGAGCCTTCGAAGCTTTGAAACTGACTTTAACCCGTACCCCACTACTTTTCCCACCTAATTATAGTCGAGATTATTTCCTCTATCTTGCTGCTTCGAACTCTACCATTGTCATGCTTTTAGTCCAACAAGATTATTCCCACGATGAACATGTCATTTACTATTTGAGTTGGAGTCTCACGACCACCAAAGCCAAATACTTACATGTTGAAAAAATTGCCTTGGAAACTTTTCAAGTTGTCCAACGTTTCCGTCACTACATCTTATTATGCAGGACCACTGTAATTTCCGATTGCAACCCCATGCAACATATTCTTACGTGCCAATTTCTAGGGGGGAAATACTCCAAATGGATAGTGATTCTCTAGGAGTTTGACTTAGAGTTTGAATGCACTAAGTCTAGGAAATATTTGGTATTTTCTGAACTAATATGTGACCTTCCCTGCAATGAGACAAAAAATGTAGCAGAGGATTATTTACCTGATGAATCCATTTTTCTGATCAGTTGTGATGACCTTTGGTATGGATATATTAGTATTTATCTCCAGACTCAAACTTTCTGGCCCAACCTTTCTATTGTTGACCGTCGTCGTATACGTTACCAGGCCCGTCAATACATTATCCTCGATTAGACTCCTTATCATCGTGGGGTTGACTCCATTTTTCGACGATGTCTCACCTATGATGAGGCTGAGAAAGAATTGAATGATTTCCATTCTAGAGCATGTGGTGGTCATATGTCTGGGAATGCTACTGCCCAGAAGATCTTATGAGCAGGGTTTTTTTGGCCTTATTTATTCAAATATTGTATTATTTTTGTCCAAAAATGCCATGCTTGTAAAACATACAATAACAAGATAAGATCACATCTCACTCCCTTAAACCGTGTAGTTCTCGTTGGAAATTTCACAAAATGGGGTATCGATTTCATGACATGTAACCCTCACTCGGCCAGGGGGCATGGATACATCATCGTAGCCATGGATTATGTCACGAAAATGGGCAGAGGCAATGACTACATTCAATAATACCGAAAAAATTGTATCCCTATTCATATTCAATCATATTATAACTTGATTTGGAATCCCGCAAGCTATCATTACTGATCACAGTAGCCATTTTCAAAACTTTATGATGTCTGAGCTTACCGACAAGTTGGATCTTCAGCATGAAAAATCAACCCCTTACTATCCACGAGCCAATGGCCAAGTTGAAGCGATAAACAAAGTCCATATCACCATGCTTTGATGTATAATAGGAATACATAAGACAAGTTGTCACATGATGTTGTTTTCATCACTATGGGCCTATCGAACATCCGTAATGTCTGCCATGGATTTTACGCCTTTTCAACTAGCGTATGGTATTGAATTTTTTCTGTCGATTGAATGTGAGATACCATCATTGAAGCTAGTCGTTTAACTTCTCCAAAACACCTCTACCAGGGAGGAACATCTATTATATCTTATGAAATTATATGAAACCCGTCGTGATGCCACCCTGGTCATTGAAACCTAGAAGAAACACGTGAAATCCCAATATGAAAAGCATGTCAAGCCACGTGTTTTCTCTGAGGGTGATCTAGTTCTCCTCTATGAAAAAGATCGTGATTTACTAGGGTCCAAAAAATTTGAAGCTACGTGGCGAGGTCCTTATATCGTCAAATGAGTGTTAGAGAAGGGAGCCTATGAGTTAGTGGATTATGATGGCATTCCTTTGAGTGAACCCATAAATGGGATTTACTTGAAGAAGTACTATGATTAGACCATCTTTGGATGAGTTCTTGTATTTTTACTGTATCATACTCTTGTGTGTTATTTTTGTGTTCTTTTCGTTATTTGGTTTTTACCCCCAACTACTTACCTTTCATTGTGCTTGGTTTCTAGATGTTGGTGTCTTCGCTACCTTATATTGGCTTCACCAATGGTTCTAGTCATAGTACTTAGAACATAGCTTCTGCGACTTGGGAAATCTATGCAGCTACAAACAAACTTATCAGTTTGCACGGTGTTTGCCTCGGTCGTGCAACCAATAATATCGTAGAATATAGCGCAGTCATCGAATTGTTGACCGATGTTATTTCACTTGGGATCTGTCAACTCTTTGTATGAATTGATTCATAGCCAGTAGTGCTACAGTTAAGTAATATCTGTACTATCTGAAGCCCTATTTTGTTATGGGTATATTTACAAATTTGCCTCTTGGAACGTTATTTTGATTATATTGAGTATCAACACATTCCTAGATGTCTAAATAGGTTAACTGATGCATTAGATAATTATGTATTAGACATACATTTGAGACATTTATAAATCCAATCACATATCACATGTTGTATATAAAGAAAATTAAGTTGGTAGAAGCCTCATGTATATATATAATGATAAAAGTGTTTTACAAAAAGGTGTTTTCCATCCGAAGACCAAAATATCAAAATAGGAAGCTCATGGCTTCTACAAAATGGCATCAAGGATGTTGTTCACGGTAACACACTATTGATTTTGCTACCCTACGAAGTAGTAGACTAAGTGAACCAGACATGCCCACAGTATGGCGTTGATAATGTCTCGAAATATCTTCGATCGAGATGTCCGGGATACCTATTGTCAAACCCTCTAGGTTCTGCTCGACTACCTCATAATCGTCAGCATCCCATCCTGCTACGACATCTGCTTCCCCTTGTCTCTGAATAGGGGATGTGACCAAAGTTCGGTGTGGCCCTACATCTACATGGTCAAAATTTTTGATTAGTCATTGGATTGAAAGTATAAAAAACATCTTGTATTCTAAAATTCACAAAAACACCATAAAAAAAAACATTTTTCTTACCTAGGTCTCCCCAGTAAAAACCCTTAGGTAGAACCAAGTTGGGGTCACCTCAAAAATATAGTCTATCATACACATAATCATCTATCATCAATATCCGAGGCCTCGACCAGTCAAAGAATGCATTGTTGTATTTGATGATGGGGCCCTCTACATGCCGAGCCATGAGGTCGCACCACCTCTTCATCCTTGGATCTCATGAAGTTTGTATGCCCCACTCTACCTGTAGACATAAATGGGGGACTCTCTCTAGAAATAAATACACCAAAATAGATCCATACCTGGATTTCTTCAAGTTCTCATTCTTTCTTTTGGTTAGATGTGTCTTCATGTTGTGAACAACACCATCGCACCAGTTGAACACTCGAGGTTACATGCATTCCATGGCATACTGAAATAGATTTGGAGGTCCATGTCCAGGGATGCACTCCTCGCCATGTGTGCAATGGTAAAACGAATGGTACGGAGGGGTAAATCCCAAACACCTCTGATGGAAACCTTACCTTTGTGTCTCTCATCCTTGGGGTCACAATATCGATGGATGTACTTTCTCATTGGTAGGCCACCACCTCTGCTTCCTGTTAAGGTCACACATGCTCCACGATAATATAACCCCATCAAGAAATAGATATCTTCGATATATAAAGATAGAATGTGGGAACCCAAATGAAACATCTATTGGTCTACATCCCACATGTGGACCAGATGCTCCAGTAACCTTAGTTGGGCCCTCATGCCCTGTATTTTAAAGAATTTTAGTAATCCACACTATCAGAGGGAATTTATGGTGCTTGGTTCATTTAAAGCAATGAAATCATCATCTTTGTGCTCCCTCTCCCTCCACTCAATCATTTTGATGATCAAATACTTGCATTAGGACAGGAAAGGGAAGTTAGCATCTTCTTTTGCATCTTTGAAAAAAAATTATTGGTTAAATGCAAGCAAGTTTTTTGTGGTTTCTGATTACCACAGGCATAGTTTTGACACAGTGCAGGTTTTCCGCAGGTGAGCCATAGGGCACCTACAAAAATCATTGGTTTTCGTAGGTATCGATACTAGTCACTTGTGGAGGCCCCAACGCATGCCTACCAGTCTAAAACTTGACTCAAAAAACCACTTTTAACCAATTAAAATGAATTTCAATCCATTGAAAAGTAAGAAGATGAAGAGATTATTGTTTTGATGGAAGTTGTTCGTTGAATGGTCACCAGTACTTCTCACAATCGACAACTGAAGTACGAGGTAAAAACAAGGTTTCTAGGCAAGTTTTGGATAAAATGAAAATGAAATAGTAAAAAGAGGTTTTACCCCTATTTATTTCACTTTTTTCTTTTTCTAAATAATATTTCATATTATTTAAAATCATTTTATCAAAACCTAAAGGTCTAATGGTCTCGTGAGTATTTTGTTTCTCGCAGATGGAAGAACTAAGGTCCTGAACAATGGAGTATAGATGTTTCTTCATGATTTGTTTTTCTGTTCGTCACATATATAGGTATTTTTTAGGTTTTTTCAGAAAAAAACCTCAAGCTCAGTCTTTGTTCGTTCTCGTGCTCGAAAATCAATGAGAAAACAATTGAGAATACTTTTGTCATTTTTTCGTACTCGTCATGGTAACACGAAAAGCAAAATCCATGAAGTATCCTTTAAGCTCTTTTCACGCTCCATAAAAATGAAAATATTTTCAAGCGACCTTGTTCTTTTCGCACTCATAAAAGTATTTGAAGAAAACATTCGATGGGCGATAGTTTATCACTTTTTCGGTCTCGTCAAAATATTTTACAAAAAATGAACTGAGAGAGTTCTCTTTAAGTGTTTTTCAGACTCTATAAACATGAAAAACCCTCGAGTTTTCTATCTTTGGACTCGTTAAACAAACATCAAAATACCCACATGGGACCGAACCACTCTTTCTTAGGGTTCGTTAAACATACTCTGAGGGACTCGTCCGAAGGATGAGATTACATCAACAAGAATATTTTATCCTCCTCAAGATTGCGTAAAAATAAAGAGGTACTCGCTAGAAATGGTGGGGGGGAATTTGGGAAAGAAATGTGTCTCTATATTTGTGTTAGTGGTAGTAAGCATCACTCTTGAGCATGACACCCCCCTTTCATCATTTGAATTCGAGTTGGGAAATCCATTTGTCTCTCATCTAACTTTTTGCAAGTTCGTATCTTGAGTCTTCTTCAATTCAATGCTACCAATACCATCTTCGTGTCATCCATATGTTCAAGAGAAGTCCAAACAAGCCCTCTATTGAGTTGGCCATCTGTCGTTGTCAATTCCTACCATGTTGGCCTTCCCTGTGTCAGTTTCAAATCATATTCGTACTTTGCTCTACCCTATATCTGTTACTTATTTTGTGTCATTGATGGGGGATACATCAAGGCCCTCCTGTGATGAATCTTTTCCTATCGACTTCAACTCATTATCTAGGAATGAGACTTAGAAATCATTTAGTACCTTAGAGCCTGCATGCCTCAATGGTAGGTTTCTTCACTCTTGACAATGGATTCACATCATTGGTCCCTGATCAAGAGATTCCATTGAGTGTTCGACTTCAGCTCATTTATTCACATTCATTGGATTGTACTAAGGTACCTTGGGATTCATTGACATCAATGGTGATTTCCCTTGCACTTGTTAACGGTTTTCATTAATGACTGGTAATCAAGTGGTTTCTAACCATGTTCAACTTCAGTATCTATAATCACATTTCTAGATTCGTGCCTATGGACAACGATATTGAAGACCCTGGATCTCATCATTCCTGGTCCAGGTTGCAATGGAATATTTATGATTTGTATTGACACATAGATCCACTTTGTATGTCTCATGGCTATGTCTGCATCTGAGTTTTCTAGTAAATAGATCCATAGTGTATTCCTGGTGTCTATGTATAATTTTGATGACATGGATCCACATTGTATAGTTGGTGGCCATGACTTACATTTAGGAGTTAAATCATTTGTAGTCTGAACATGGGAATGCCTACCTCAAAGATAATATAATATTGTGCAGATGCTTGGTTCTTTGTGTTGGTCACTATAATTGCTTAATTGATTCAAACAATCAAGTGATACATAAATTATCAACCCAGGGAAGTCTTTTTATTTCAAAGATAACCACGCACTATATATGCTCAATTCCAAAAGCCACTTAGATTTGTAGTAAAGAAAATTATACTAATCAAACTTGCTTGAATAAACTGAAGTTCTGAATTGAATCACAGGAAAGCAACTTCCCTATTGCAGATCTTAAAGATTAATATAAGAATCCTGGATTACATTAGGATAACACTTGCAATGGGAAAGAACAACTATTCTGCAACCAGAGAACAAGACCCTTACTCTCAAATAGAGACTTCAGTACTAACACTCTTTCATGAAAACAGTAATGCATAAAAAGTTAACTCTATCTAGCAGAGAACAAGGCCATCTAGTTCCTTCCTTTCTGAGTAGGAACCCTTAAGCCCTATTTCTGTGTAGCACACTTGTGAAGTTGAGGTTTACAGGGAATAGGATAGTCTGATCCCTTCCTTTATGAGCAGGGACCCTTAACCCAGTCTCTGGCTAGCACACTTGCAAGAATAATGGAAATCTACAGAGAAAAGGATGTTTTGGTTCCTTCCTTTCTGAGAAAGAACCCTTAACCCAATCCCTAGCTAGCACAATTGCAGAAGTAAATGAAATCTACAGAGGACAGGATGTTTTGATTCCTTCCTGTCTGAGAAGGAACCCTTAACCCAGTCTCTGGCTAGCACAATTACAGAAGTAAATGAAATCTACAGAGGCCAGGATGTTCTGATTCCTTCCTGTCTGAGCAGGAACCCTTAACCAAGTCTCTGGCTAGCACAATTGCAGAAGTAAATGAAATCTACAGAGAATGGGATGTTATGATTCCTTCCTATCTGAGCAGGAACCCTTAATCCCATCTCTGGCTAGCACACTTGTAGAATTAAATGAAATCTACAGAGGACAGGATGTTTAGATTCCTTCCTGTCTGAGCAGGAACCCTTAATCCAATCTCTGGCTAGCACACTTGCAGAATTAAATGAAATCTACAGAGGACAAGATGTTCTGATTCCTTCCTGTCTGAGCAGAACCCTTAACCCAGTCTCTGGCTAGCACAATTGTAGAAGTAAATGAAATCTACAGAGGACAGGATGTTCTAATTCCTTCCTGTCTGAGTAGGAACCCTTAACCCAGTCTCTAGCTAGCCTCATAAAATCATCACACAAGATTGCTGATAAAAAGAATTACGAATTTCATTCAATAAACTAAGACAGAGTCAACAGTGTTTTAGAAAAGCGGATTTCATTAAAAGCAGTGTTTCAGCAAGCAAAAGTTAATCAAAGCGTAAATAGAAATTGTACTAACACACTTCTAAACTAATGGGTGAATCTTGTGAAGAAGGTGGGCCCTCCCTTCTCACAAGATTCCCCTGAAACGAGAAAGCTAGAGAAGGATACTCAAAGCAGTCTTTTATTCATCTGTCAAAATATCACATTACAATCTGGGAATGGAATACGTCCTTCTTCTCTGGAGCTTCTTTAATACATAAAACTTGGATCCCTCAAATGATGATTTCCTCTTATTTAAAGAGGGAATCCCTTCGATACAATAATTTACTATGTGTATCTGAGTCCTATCTTTAGTCGGATCCACTTTATAAACCAGCATAGGATGTCCTAGTCTCATGCAACAAAATACTATTATAGGAGCTGAATGAGGTATTGTTGTTACGGCTGGTGTAACAGCTTCTTCTCGTTGCTGCTGATGTTGTTTCAGCATCGCAATTCACGGGTTGTTTCAGCCACGTGAATTGCGCTCTGACTGTGTCAGCATTCTTGTGTAGGAGCGACAGTTAGAGCTTTGTTGACCGCTGACTGTAACGGCTTCCTTTTTGTTTTAGCATCGTCGGTCCTGGCAGTTTCCTCTGTGTTTCAGTATCTGCAACTCTGGACTATGTAACAGCTCCGTGTTTCAACATCTGTGACCTCGGACTATATAGCAGCTTCGTATTTCAGCATCTGCGACCTCAGACTGTATAGCAGCTCCGTGTTTCAGCATCAGTTTTGTGTTTCAGCAACAACGACCTTGGACAGTTCTGTGTTTCAGCAATAGGCCTCAAATGCTAATCTCCAGTTTTGAACACTTATGCATTTCTAATCAATGGTCAAGTACGAGAGTGATGTAAAATATTATGCAAAACAGATTAAACGTATAGTAATGAGAAGGGACGTTGTATACCTTTGGGATGATCAGATAAAGTGATAGTATGACTCTAAATATGGGTGATCAAGAGTATAATAGTGGCAAAAAGTATAGGAAAAAAGGTACATTGTGTGGTCCTAACATCCTCCCCAAGTCAAGGTGTTGCGTGTCCTCATGCAACTCACTCTGAATTAGAGTCTGGATACCGACTCTGATCATGTAAGTTACTCAAGCTGTAACTGTGGGAGGTACTGTATGTCGGCGTTATGAACCTTTGCACCTGATGCAATTTTTGCCATGCTGTTGTTTCTGCCTTCTTAGGCAGCTTATAACTAACTTGATACATTTCTATTGGAAACCAGAGAATGGGAAAATAAAACCGGTACCCTATCCAATTTTCAGCACAATGTCTAACACATTGGATGTAGTTGGGTATCTTGGAAATTTCTACTTCTAGGTTGGCAGGACCAAAAGGATTATGCTATTGTATCTTCTCCTTGGATTGCTGCCAAAACAGGTTATTGGCCTGGAGGGTGGGAATCTCTATGGATCTGATGATGTGTTCACAATCCTGGAGCACTTCTGATTGTAGCTGTTGAACATGTTCAGTCACCCCTGGTTGTTTTAAGAACTCATAATATT
>JZKD02S0700936.1:1516988-1592907 GCA_000966675.3 Picea glauca
TCGTCCCTCTGTCGCGTGAGAGCTTGCTCAAGCAACAGACTGATAGGATCGTCTGCTCCATCGTTTTTCTTTTCTTCCACCATTGAGGGTTTCTTGGGTGTGCGAGAGTGATTTTACTCAAGAGAAACAAGCTTAAGATCCAATTTTCTATACTCGGACCTCGTTGGGGTCATGCACTGAAAAAACGATCAAGAGTAGCCTGCTTTGATACCACTGATCCAGATTATTTTCGGCACAAAATGAGAGCGGAGATATAACACATGAATATTTAGAGATATTGCAAGAGAGACAACAACATAACAGAGATATAGTGGAAATAACAAGATTCACAGATATATAGTAATACACGATTTCTATTAATGAAAGAAATGTACAGAGACTGTAAAAATACAGAGTGAAAGGCTTGCTAGAATGGTGGCATCTTATCTCTAAGAAGAGATGTGACGGCTACTCGCATTTGCAAGAAGATGATTACAATGAGGCTCAGAAGGCCTTTTTACAATAGACGGGAATGCCAAAATTCCTAGACATCCAAAAACCTAACCCTAGGAGATGAAGCGCCAAAAGTCATGTGGGCCCCATTTGGGTAAGTTAGTACATCAACTTCCTGGGGTCGTAACTTTGCATACGATCTTCGTTTTAGGCGTGTGATAGCTCGTTGGAAAGGTATCATAGAGGAGATTCATTTTGGGGGCTCAATCATTCCTTTGGATATCGTTGAGAACCTTTATCTCGAAAAACCTTCATTTGGGCCCTCAAAATGGCCCTGGAAGTTAAAACCTACTAAAAATAGTAAATTACCAAAATTGCCAGAAAGTCGTTTTGAGACATTTGGAAAAGGTGGGTGGCCAGCGATATCCACCTGGATCACAGGAGCCTGTTGGGCCCTTCATTTTGATGGATAGAAGTTGTGCATTTCATATTGCAAATTCATTTTGGTAAACAAAAGTTGTGCAAGCTGCTGAGGAGTTGGAAAGCAGACTGAAGAAATAAAAAAAAAGTGGTTGGAAGGACAACGCAACATCAGTTTTGAAGAAAGAAGTTTCAACAATATCAAGAAGAAGAGAGAACTCTCGAGTTCTAAACCAACAAACTTAGGATTGGATTATATATATGAGACTGATTTGATTGTAAAAGGGTTGTTGAGATGGGATTGTTGTTATTTCTTGATATATAGTTATTATCATTCATGTTGTTAGTATAGTTGAGTCTTGGGATCTGAGTGAGAATGAGACTATCAATGTACCAATTTTTTTTATCAATCTAGATGTAGAAAAGAGACTTTAACCTTGTCTCATATTTGATGAGTGTCCTCTGATTACTTGTGTATGGGAATAAAGCTGTGAGAAGAACCTGATATGCTAATATAATTGGAGGCCCAAATTTTGGATATATCTTGTGTATCTAGTCTTCTGAATGTATGGAATAATTCTTTGTATTATATTTATCTGATATGCTTAAATTGATTCATTATGAATGGAAACACAACCATGTTTTCTTTATTCCTAGTTAGGAAATGTTCAGAACTGCTACAGGTTTAATCTATCTTGCGCAAGACTAATATGACTCTTAATAAATCATAGATGTGTTTGAGTATTCTCCTTACCCTTCCCTCTCTTTTCGTCTCAGTTGTGCTTAGGGTGAGACTTCTTCTCTCCCGGGAATATGGAAATTCCAACGCTCTAGACTAATTTGGTACCTTTTGTTGGTAACTTAATAAGGACCCTGGTCTGATCAATTTTGCGCCAACAAAAATGTATACTTAAGAAAGTGTGAAGTGTTTACGGAATGGTTGTGAATGAACCTCCTTAAGATAATTTTCAGATTCCATATTTATCCATAAAATGATTTTAATCCAAAATTTTGTAACAACCAATTTCAAAACATCAATGTGGTAGATCCAAGCACATTTAAGTATCAATTTTCCCTTGAAATATTTATTGAAATTATTATATTTTCTTTGAACCATAAATCTTAGATTAATACTAGATCTAAATCAATTAACCACTTCAAAAACTTTATACCGACATGTTAGAGTGAAATAAGAATAAATTATTGAGAGATCTAATCTAAAGAAACCATAATTTGTTTCTAAATGATAGAAATGCTTGTTAGATCTGTTTTCATCTAGCCTTAACGAATTTCAGATCTAATTTAAATTCCCCTATTCAAAATTTCAAAATGAGCAAGTAAAGGGGTTAGATATGGAGCAAATCAAGTGAATTTGATGCTAGAAATGATAACGATTTGCTCATGAAAGACAAAAAACCATATTAAGATGATATTGTAATGAACATGCATCAAATAACAACATGATCTAAGGATTAATCTAGTTGAAAATTCAAATTGTTAAAAGAAAACATTGAAATGAGAAATTTTAAATTTTATAGGTTGGGATGAAAAATATTATCTTCTAACTCCACTTGGGTTATGGAGTCAACTTGATATTAGATGAGTACTTGTCTTTTATGAATATTAGGGAAGTATAAGAAACCAAAGTGATGTGCACATCAACATCCCCAATTTAGACACTAATAATTTACAATCCTATGGGGAAAATAGTCTATTAAATATCGACTTTCAAGGCAACAACTCAGGTGGCCCCTACTTAAAAATTAACTACAAAGACAAAGAATCAAGTGATGTCTAATATCTATTGTATTAATATTAATAGAAAGTAACACAAAGGGAAATGAACAATAAGGAAAAAATGTATTACCTTGATCCCTTCCAATGTAGCATATGTGCTCTTCTATGGAACTATGTTCACTATAGCATCCATACACCTGCAAAGAAAAATCTCCAATGGTGCACTCTAGAAAAAAACTTTCTCAATAAAGATACAAGAAAATTCGCACAAATTATAGTAATAGAATAGACAAGCTTCATTTCTGTAACATTCCCCCGACCACCCGCAGGTCGGGGTATGCCACTCCAGAGCAACCTCTCATGCTCTAACACCATTCGGTAACATTCTGATCCGAAATCGGATCCAGAAGCCTGACAGGGCTTGAAAAATGATCAAAAATGAAAGTTCTTAGAATCTGACGAAACTAGTGCCATTGCGTCCATATCGTCTTCCTGATTCTGGCGGTATATTTACTTTGTCAAACGGGCTCCGTATGAGAAAGTTATCACATTCTGATCGGAAGCCCAAACAGGTAAAAAGTCAAAGGTCAACTGGTCAAAAAGTCAACGCTGATGACATCAGCATGTTGATTGTGCAGGAGATGACATGGCACTCTTTGGCTGATGGTGATTGGGCAGGTTAGCTGACAAGGCAGACATGTGGCAGGCAACTGGACCAGTCAATAACTGACAAGTGGTATTAATCCGACAAATGGGGAGATGCCACGTGGCCCAGTCATGGGCAGCCACGTGGCACCCAGTCATCAGTTGAAGTGACATGTTTCAAAAAAATGTGTTTTGGGGTCCATGGGTTTTGAACCCATGACCACCACCAAGCCCAACACCTTAAGAAATGGTCTTTGCCAATACACCAAATTATTTCTTATGTTATAAAACCCACATTATAAAATATATTGCAAAGTATTGTATGGAGAGGGGCTAGCGCTTAGCCCTTTGGGTTAGCACTTGGCCATATGAACCTATATGACCCTGTCAAGGGGGCGTATGCTGGGMAAGAGGGGGATTATGCCCAAATATAACTATAAAGTGGGTTTTATAACCAATTTTTGGGTTTTAATGGTAATTAAGCCTATTTTTAATGGTTTTTGSGAGTTATTAGGTAGTTTTGGAGCCTAAGTTTTGGGAGGAARTTGGGGATGAGCAACCAACTTTCCCAGCTATATAACCAAGGCATTTTGAGGCCATAAGGGGCATTCAGAGCAGAATTATGCTGAGGAGAAGCCAAGCCAAAGCCATTTTGAGGCAGAGAAGCTTTTGAGGAGGAGATGTTGTCGGACCATTTCTGGGAGCTCCGGACATCCATTTTGCATGCCATTTTCTTTGCATGGTTCTAGAGATTTGGAAGAATGTGACCAGATTAGTCTTGTAGCCATTTGGTATTGCAGCAATGTACTTTTGAGATTTTGAATAGAAATAAAAAAGCCTCTCCCATAGAGAAAAAGGCCCGGAGACGTAGGCAAAGTTGTGCCAAACTCCGTTATCAATCTACGTGTTATGGTTTGATGTCTATATTTTCATTTCAGATATGCATATGTGTATATGGATGTTATAATTCCTCTTCTTTTCTCATTTCTTCACTAAGTTTCTCAAATGGTTAATTAATGCATGCAAAATTAAAACTCAACCATAAGTCATTAAAAGATCCGACGGATCACATTCCCAGCCTTTACAGGTTGGACCATGCTACTCTAGGGAACTTTTTCATTCCCTTACTGCGGAACATACAGTAACATACCCAGCAGTCAACTGAGATAGACCATATAAATTTACTCTTTAAACTACTTGCAACTAAAACATATACATACAACACTCTTGCAGAAGCTTTACATATAACATAAACAAACAATTACTTTCTGTAACATACGAATTTTATACTGAAATAACAATAACTACAGTTATGCAGCGTTTACAGAGAATTACCCATAAACATACAGGCAATTATAATCACATATATGATAAACCGTAACATAGGCATGTAAATAACAAAGCAACATATCAGTTTATCATACAATTGGTACTTATCTTAGAAATATTATCACCAACTGCGTACAGATCGTCCATGAACCTCCCATCCTTAGACTACACTGTTCATCACTCTCAACAGTGAGTCACCCTCGAGATGGGACTGAACTCCACCTAGGTTAAAGGGTTCCTATCCAGGCTAAGGCTCATGGGCAACAGGAAAGACTCTGTCTTAGGTGCTCACTCAACTAATAGCCTACAACCTCTCATTCCCCACATGCCTGTCACACCAAAGGAAGTGTTCCCCTTCTCTACTCAACAGTCCCTCGGCTGCCCCACTTCCCTTCCATGGCTTCAACAATAGGTCGGACTGGAAGTCTCAGAGCATTGTAGCTACAGTTTAGCACCTTCGGGAATCAATCCCCAGCAATTCTCTCACTCGGATAATTTCTCATGGGCCTGACAACCCACTTCTTCAATCCCGCTCCAAGCTAACTAGGTACACCAACCGAAAAGGGCTATGGGAACAGGCTCCAGAATGGTGAAATGATTGTCTCAAGGATAACGAAATGCATGAGTGAAAATGGTCATGGAATCATTGACTGGATAATTGAGTGTGGAAAGAATCACTGTGAACTCTTTGTGGAAGTGATGGTGAGAATGATGGTCTGGCTGCTGGTAAGGTATCTCGTGAAAAGTCACCAAATGATATAAGTTCCCCACGATATGAATGCATGTCCCCAACTTGACATTTTTCATATCGGAAGTTACTTTGGTACTCTTGTCCCCAACTTTAGAACTTAGGATAAAATAATTATCTATATGTTATGCTTTAGGAAATATTAATATAATATTCCCTTGAATTTTGGCCTTCCCTTTCCCTTACTGGTGAAGTTCAGTCCCCCATCTCTTTTTTCATGGTCAGTCTACGCACAACGATGTATTTTATATTAATCATGAGTCATGTACAAAGTAGGTGCATTGGCCTTTGACATCTAGGCATTCCGGCCTAATACCAAAACATAAGCATCCCAGCTTATAATAACTAGCTCACCAGCCTATAACACATATCATATACATGAGGCTTGTGGTCCTCCATACTATAGGCACCTTAGTTACTGTGCGTAGTATCGTGGAATGTGCATGTTACATCATTTTACTACACATTTCATGCGTGCACTATGCCACATGACATGCATTACCAAATGAGGTCAAAACAACTCACCATCTTAAGTACATTTATATTACATTTACAATTGGGTTCAACCGAGGGATATTACAATTTCCAATACTATCCAACAACAATACAATGAACAAGAGGCTCTTATTTATAGAATTAGATCTCAAAAACCTCCAAATAAAATAATAATACATATCCAACTAATTATGTTGAAAATATTAAATCCTCTAACTAACAAGAGGATGAAGTCAACAATAATAAAAAATGATTGGCCAATTCCACATGTAAAATAGAATACAATAGATGAATCAACTAGGTGGATTCCCTCCTCAAAACAACAATAGATATGATCAAATCAAAAACTAACTTTCTCCTTAGGGAGGCTGACCTAGTCACGATGCATTAAACTACTAAAATTAACCACACGTGTGGAATGAAGTCCAAGAAGTAGGACATCTTCAAAATAGTCAAAATGCAACTACAATTTTCCCGTGGAAAATTTAAAAACACCAAAAATGTGTCAATTTTTGTCGTAATCTATTATGACCATATTTTATAAATTTTGCAACCATTATGCATCTAAGACATTAATCTAGCATAATTATGAGAATTTTTTCAAAAGGTAATTGCACATGGAGCTCAACCACCTTCAAAATATGCAATGAAACCCCAAATTAGCTCCTCTCACAACACCCAATGTATATCACAACTCCCAAAGTGTAACATCCCCACTATAATCCCTAATTTAATTATTGCATAATGTAGATATGAATGTGGCTATGGACAAGCAATGTAATATACGAAATGTATTTTCTGAATTTTAATAAATATAATGTGAAACCAGTTGTTGGGGATATGGATAGAGATGGGGGTTGATTAATCCACAAGAAAATGGGAATTGCATAGGGAGTGTCTAAGAGGGGTCCAAGGGGGGAAATTAATCATGGGTATTAATTCAAATCCATATTTTTGAATTTTATTATCATTTGGGGAAAACTTCTATTTTCTATTTCAATGTATGAGAGCGAAATCATTAAACTCATGTAATAAGGTGGGTGTGAGAGTCATGTCCCATAGTTATTGGGGAGAACGAAGTTAAAGTACAATCAACATTGGGCAAAGTGAGCAGTCAACTATCTTGGGAAAAGAGAGGAAATTTGTATGGGTAGTAACAAACAATTTTTCACATTTAGTTTTTACATGAACGACAAACAAAGAAGAGGGGAGAAGAGCTTGGGAGATGGAGAAACAAATTTGGGCGAATTCTAGAGCATGAAAAAGTGTTTTGGAGAATTTTGGAGATAAAGACTGGAGATCCAGGTTGTCAAACCTGAAGAGTGATATCTTAAGTGAGTTTCACTATAAAAACAAGTGGTCGTCGTTGTTTTTGCTGGTGTTTTTCCTGGTAGTGAGTTTCATTGAGTCCCAATAGAGAGATTCATGGTTACCTCTGCTAGAGAGACCGTGATAAATGAATGGGATTCTCAATGAACTAAGAGCAGTGAAGGGGTACATTCCTTGGGTTAGGCAAGTCAAGAGGAAGAGAGTTGGAGGAAATTTGTAATAGTTGTAGGAGAATACCACTGGGTTGTGGGATATTGAGTTGTGAGTGGACTGGTAGAGGCATCCATATCTTGTAGATTCCTATCCCTATATCAAGGGTGACTTATTGTTGATACTTAGAAAAACAAGTATATGGTTGGGTGGAACGTCCTTCCAAAGTAATTGGTTGCACAATTGTTTTTAAAAGATAAGTGTTTGTCTATTTCTGAGTTATTTTAAGTGTTTAGTTGTCATACTTAACTTTGTCTATGTGAATGATTTAATTACTACTATGAATGAATTTATTAGTCACATTCATGATCAATTAGAATGTTGTAGATGCATTCAATTTTGGGTATCATAATTTGGTTAAAAATGTGAATAAATCATAGTTGGTAAGCTACAGGAAATGGGTCAATAAGAAAGCTTCATTTTTATGTGTATTTTCCGCAAGTAATGTCTCTCGATTGGGATGGGGGACGTTACAGATAGGTATCAGAGCTCAAGGTTCAAAAATAAGTGGTATGGGAAAGATCCATCACAAATTGAGCAAATTGTTGGTTGCAAATTTTGTCTTGCAACGAATTTGGGGGAAAACGGTGAATCGAAGTGAAATCCCAAAATTATGAGCAAATTTCGAGTTTAATTTCTTCAGAGCAAGAAAAGAAGAAATTTATGGTGTCGAGTTGCAGGATGCAGATTTTATTTTTTCCTCAATGGTCAAATTCTTGTGAGTTTCATGGTAGTCATGAAGTTTTCTAATCAACGAACTAGATTAATTCAACTATGAGGATCCACGACTGAGATTCAATCGCAAAAGGTTCAAACAGGGAATTCTCAATAGGCCTTCAGGAATAAGGTTTGGGAAAAACATTGGAGTTGAGCATGAGTTCAGGTCTGAAGGGAGGATTTCGATGGCCCAAGAATGAGATGATCATGGTCGTTGATTGACATTTTTCTCAACCTTTATATTTCTTAGAAAGATAGCTTCAAAATTTTCCATTCGAGAAGTATAGGGGTAACTTCACTTTCTGTTGAAGTTAATCAGACCGAGTGTGAAGTTTTAGAACCTGAGATGATCATGGTTGTTGATCGGCATTGATTATTGATCGTTTGATCTATCATAAGATCATGTTTTCTTGGAAGGGCCAAGGTTGGAGGATAATTCCATGTAAGTTGCCATGTTAGGGTGCCATGTCAGAGGACATGTTAGCAAGGGTGGTTGAATCAAGGGTGGGTGAGTCAGGTGTAGGTTTTCAGAAAGAAGAGTTTTGATGGCTTGAAAGGGAGAGTTTTTTATGGTTCAGAAAGGAAAGTTCTTGATAGTCTTTGGAAGAAGGATATCATAAGGTCAGTTCAGGGATAATGTTTCTGATGGGTGATTCTGATAGAGCGAGCTCAATAGGCTATCAAATTTCGAAGTTCTTAAGGGTCGATAAGCATGGAAATCCCTATTTACCATGGGGTTTTTATGATAAGAAGATTTTGACAGTGTTTCGGACTACATATTTTAGGGGAATCCATGTACCCAACAACTTCGACTTTCTGATGGGAAGAGACTGAGAAAGAGTTACAAGAGGCTTGTAGAGGTCTAGTCATGGATTGGTAAGGCTAAGACGATCAACGAATGGGATTATTCTCAAACCTGAGATCGACGATTTGGATCTAAATACTGTTACAATATTAAATTAGTGAATTTTCCATGAAAATTTCATTTTTTGAAGTTCTTCATCTCACGGGGCATTTTTGGGGGCCTAAACAACATTTTCAGAAAATATAAATTTATGAAACTATGTATTTCTAGTACACACAATTTTTTCTTCTAAAATTTAATATCTCAAGGAGAGATTTCCAATGAACTATTATGAATGTGAAATATACCTCATATGAAGAAGTTATAGCCTAAACAATGCAATGCATATTTCGACTCCAGATTTCTTCCAAAAGGCATGAATCCTTGCTCTGAAGTTAATTTGGGGCATAAGAGAAGTATATGGAATTATTATGAATCATATAAGTCATCCATGGAGCAATATTTGGATTATGGGTACTTAAAAATGTGTTGGCAGAGAAATAAGACACTTATAGCATACAAGGTTAAAAAGGGGAAAATAGTCAAAACTTCTAAAGACCATAACTTTATGCTTGGAACTCAAAATTTGGAAAATGAATAGTCGATGGAAAGGTATTGATGAGGCGAATCCATATATTAACCTAAAAAAATAATTTTTGTAGTAAAGTTTCCATTCAAATCAAAATATGATGATTGGTGGCATTAAAGGGAAGAAAAATGTATGCATTCTTTTTTTGAATTGTGTATGTATATATATTGTCTAACAAAAATTTATTTGCATGCACATTTCTTGCATAATTAGAGGTACAGGAAAATAATTATTTGTTCTTCTATGAGGACTAGAGTTATGGAAGATACCCAGGGATCCTATAACCATGAGGAGGAGGTCAGAGGTCTGCATCTCAGCATGGTAAATGTTGAGACCGATTCCAATGGAAAAGGAGACATGAAGGAGCCTATAAATATGAGGATCTTGTAAATAGAAGTGTAGAGTCATAGGGATGATAATGAAAATATTATGAAATATTGGGAAGAGATACTACAGAGCTTGAACATGATGAAAAATAAAGACAATACAAACTCTAGCACAAAGAAATAAGCTAGTGTTAGAAAAGTTAAAGAATCCAAACCCCATAGAAGAAAGGATGAGCATGGGAATGACGGGAATTCAAGGAGTAGGAGAAGACACCATTGTTCCTCGGAGCAATACACTATGATAGCTCATGCCAATTCATAGCCAAGGAGAAACCCAAGTGTGTCTATTGTCAGGAGACAAAATATAAGTCCTCAAGGACACATATTTCAAGGTGAACTCAGAAAGATCAAGCCACCAAATTTCAATGGTGAGCATAGGAAGGGAGAAGATGTCAAGGCCCGACTATTGGAAATGAAGAAATATTTCTAGTTGCATGAATACGCCTCAAGGGTAGAAACGAGAATTGAAACCTACCACTTGTAAGGAAAGGCATCCATGTGGTGGGATCAGCTTAATAAAGCCAGGCATCTTGATGAGAAGAGGGTCTCATGGAGATGGTTCAAAGGATATGTCCAAGTTAAATATTTGTTTGAGAATTACTATGAGAGAAAGATGAAATATTTCTTTGAAAACAAGTTGGGAAACATGACAATGGACAAATATGAGAAGAGGTTCTTTGAGTTGTTGAAGTATGTGGAGTTCATAAAAGATGAAAAGGTCAAAATACAAATGTTTCTTAGTGGATTACCCTCCTTATATAGTGACAAGATACAATATGATAGCCCCAAAAATTTGGGGGAGACCATAAGGAGAGCAAAGAATATTTATGAGTAGAATAGAGGGAGGACAGTATTTCAAAAGAATTGAAATGACAAGATGAAGGGTAAGAAAGAGAAAAGGAAGAAAGGTTTTAAGCCACCCTTTTTCAAGAACAACTCCCAAGAAACAGTCAACCTGAAATGAACACAAGACAATAGATTCATTTTGGAAAAGGCCAAGGCATCAACCTGTACAATGTTGGGGATGTGAGGGAAATCACTTGTATAGGAACCCCCCTCAAAAATGATAAAGAATGAAGACTCCCCACAACATTTAGGAGGTTGAAACAATTGAAGATATAGAAGGAAGCATGCCAAGGATTTATGTATCCTTGGAAAATAAGAAAGAATAGTATCAATCACCCATGATTGAAGTGGAAGGTAATATTGATAACCATCCCATAGCAATTTTAATTGATTTTGGAGCTAGCCATAGTTACATAAACTCTAACATTGTTGAAATATAATTGCAAAGTAGTAAGAATAAGAAATATTGGTTAGTTCAGTTAGCCACATGGGCTAAGAGAAAGATCAATGAGTTTGGTAAAGATTGTCCAATAGACATGAATGGACTTAGCACAAAGGTATATATGAACATGATACCTTTGGGTTCACATGACTGTCTAATTGGCATGGATTGGTTGGAAAAACACCATGTTGTCCTATATTGTTACATCAAGACAATAAATCATATTTATTAGGAAGGGAAGCAAGTAAAGATTCAAGGCATTCCAAGAGTTGTAGTTTTTAGAGAGATTTCAACCATGTAGCTAAAAAAGAGTTTCAGGAAAGGATGTCAAATTTTTGCAACCCATATGGAAGAGGCAACTAGATATAAAGTGGTAATATTGAAGATCATTCAGTCTTGAAAGATTTTGAATATGTTGTTAAGGAATTCCTAGTATTACGACCAAAGAGGGACATTGATTTCTCTACTGATTTGGTTTCGAGAGTTTCCCCAGTGTCCAAGACACCATACAGAATGGGCGCAACAAAATTGAAATAGTTACAGATGCAACTAGAATAAATTTTGAAGAAGGGGTATATACGCCCAAGTGTGTCACCATGGGGATTCCCAATTTTTTTTTTTGAAGAAGAAGAAATATGGGACCTTGATTATGTGTATTGATTTCATACAATTGCATAAGGTCACTCTATAGAACAAATATCATTTTCCAAGGATTGATGATCTATTTGACCAACTAAAAGGTGCAAGAATCTTTTCCAAGATTGACTTGAGATCAGATTATCAGCAAGTGAGGATAAATGAATAAGATATCAACAAGACAATGTTTAGAACAAGTTATGGGTATTATGAATTCATGGTAGTTACATTTGGCTATCAAATACCCCAATTGTTTTTATGTTTATGATGAATGGAGTGTTTAGGGAGTACTTGGACAAGTTGCAATTTTTTCCTTATATGATATTCTCATCTACTCTAAGTATGAGGAGGAGAATAAGAAGAATTTAATAATGATGCTAAAAGTTTCAAGGGATCATAAATTGTATTCCAATTTAAGTAAGTGCATCTTTATCCAAAAGAAGATCCACTACTTGAGGCATATTATTTTCAGAGATGGGATAAAAATTGATCCCAAGAAGATAAAGTCCATTAGAGGATGGAAAGTGACAACAAATGTGATAGAGGTCAAATAATTTATGGTTATTTTCAGTTATTAATGAATATTGATAAATGAATTTTCAAACATTGCAATCCTGATCACTTCTTTAGATAATAAGGGAGTGAAATTTGAATGGACTCACTACTAAATGTGATCAAATTTGCCACACTTTTTTGTTTCTATTGCGACACTTTTACGTTAAACTTGCCACAAAAGTGGGTATTATTTTTCATGGATATTTTTTTGTCACTCTATCAAGGACCTGGAACTCATTGTAGCAATATCCATGAAATATGGTTGCCACATGTCATTCGTTTGGTAAGCATTTCTTTCAATTTTTGTATTTTTACAAACCTTTGTCAATGTAGTGACAAAAATCCATCTATATAATGACTAACATCCTCTTTTTTTCCACAAGAATGGTATATTTTTTATCCATATGGATTTTGGTGGCCTCGCACCTATTCCAACTAGATCATTTTGGCAGTTTTCAAGTTCGACAGTTTTTCCTAGTTTTCGGTTCCTTGATTTCTAGGGCCATTTTGAGGCCCTAAACAACGTTTTTAGGGCTTACCATAGAAAAATTATATATCTAGTTAGATTCTTATGGAAACATGTGTATTCCTCATATATACCTTTCCAATGGGCTATCGTGTGCCTAAAATGAAGATCGTATGAAAAAGTTACGACCCTGGGAAAATGATGTACTAGCTAACCCCAATGGGGCCCACATGAATTTTGGCGCTTCATCTCCTAGGGTTAGGTTTTTGGATGTCTAGGATTTTGGAATCAAAATTTAACATAAACATTATTGGAGATCCTCATTGTAACCATCTTCTTTCAAATGAGCGCAACCTTCACATCTCTTCTCAGAGATAAGCCGCCACCATTCTAGCAAGCTTGTTTTTCGCTGCATTTTACAGTTTCAACACATTTTCTTATTGAATAGAAACCAATTTTAATTTATCTTTGTTATTGTATATTTGTTATTCTTGTGTATCTGTGTTAATAATAATAATAATATGTATTCATTTTCATTATGCTCATAAAATCTGGATCAGTGGTATCAAAGCGGTCTTCTCCTTGTCGTTCTTAATGCATGTCCTCGACGAGGTCAGCGTACAAAGAATTGGGTCTCCAACTTGTTTGTCTTGAGGAAAAAATTATCACATGGCCAAGTGACCTCTCATGGTAGGAGTAAATAAATATAATGAAATGGGATATCCTTTCAAAAATTTTCTCAAGGAATCCCTCATGCAACAGAGGAACAAAATGATGGATATTTGCGCAAATCCTTCGATGCCTACCAACAGGTGACACATCTTCCTTGAATGGAGGCACTGCCCACTTCAAGGTACAAATCAACTTTGATATTACCATATTTGAATGTCATATAGATGCATATGTTGTAGACAAATGGATGAATCTCCTATAAGGGTATTTTTATGTCCATAAATTTTCGAATAGAAAAAAGATTATGTTTGCGCTCCTCAAAGTTGTTCCCCATGTCAAATATTGGTGGGAGACTTTCTGTGAGAAAAAGTAAATATAAGAACCCTCATTATTTATATTCACAGTCACCTAGGAATCCTTCAAGGATGCTATCAAGGAAAAATACTACCCTGACGGAAGTTATGATGACATGTATACAAAATGGACCACATTGTGGTAAGAAAGAGACCAAGCAATGCCAGAGCTCACCAATATCTTCCATACCTTTCTCACCAAGCTAGGTATCAAATATTTTGAGAAAAATATAGTTCTCAAGTATTTTATTGTTCTTCATAGATACATCCAGGCCTAAATGGAGTTTTTGGACATCTCTTTCTTGTGTGCGACCTATCGATATGCCATCAAAATCGAGAAAAAGATCAAACAAAAGATGCAACAATTTGGGCATGGGAACCCCTCACATCAAAAGAAAGTAAAGGGAATCCCCATCCCACAGAACAAAGGATAGAGAAAATATGGACAGCCTCAGGACAACCAGTCTAGGTTGCAAGAAAAGAAGGACACTATAAAGACAAAGAAATATATCGGGAAGTGGTGTGACTTCCATAAGATCCCCTGGCATAACATAGATGATTGTTTCTCCAAGAAATCACTGGTGGCTGAGTTGAAAGCCTCTGAATCAAATGTAGGTTTCGAATCTGATTCAGAACCAGAAAGGGGGAGACAGATCATTGACACAAAACCCAGTGCCACCATTTCTACCACCAAGGTCCATCCTGGTGAACCAGATGAGCCAGAAGAAGGCGAATGCCTCTTTCATTCATAGATCTAGGTAAAAGGCACCCTCTTGCACTTTATCGTTGATGGCGATATCCAAAAGAACCTCATCTCAGAAGAGGTCATCAAGCAGCTAGCCCTACTGACAATGTCACACCCACAACCCTACACCATTAGATGGATCCACCAAGGAAGCGATCTCTACGTCAACCAACAATGTTGCCTTTCGTACGACATCAAGCCCTTCAAAGATGAGGTATTGTGTGATGTTACTCCTCTCGAAGTTTGTAATGTTATTTTGGGCCAACCTTATTTGTGGAAACGTCGTGTTGTATATGAGTCTAGGCCTCACAGTGTTGTTATTACTTTGAACATGAAATTATACAAGATACATGACGTAGTCCCACCTAATGCTATTTCATTGATCTCTTCCAAGCAATGCAAGAAGTTCATATCTCAGTCCGGGAATTTCATCTTCTTCATGATTCGCTCTCTCAGTCCGAGAAGTTTGTCTTCTTCATGATTCACTCTCAAAGTGAGCGAAAGATTACAACCACATCCAAGGCCTCTGCGACCGACCTCTCCACACAACAGAAGCAAATGGACAAGGTCATGGAAGAATACAAAGATATATTCTACTCACCTACTGGGATAGATTTGCACTGTTAGGTCAAGAATCCCATGGATCTTACCATCGACGCACCGTTTCCCAATGGGATAGTCTACTACCGATCTCTGTTAGAGAATGAGGAGATCAAGCAATAGATCCAATAACTTCTCCACAAGGGGAACATCCATCCCAGTTCATTGCCCTGTGGGAGCCCAATCATGTTGGTGTAGAAGAAATATGGGGCATGGTGGCTCTGCATTGATTATCAGACCCTAAATAAAATCACAGTCAGGAACCGATACCCGATTCCTAGAATCGACGATCTCCTTGATCATCTCAAGGGAGAAAAATACTTCAATATGATTGATCTGAAATTTTTCTACCACAAAGTTCCCATAGAACAGACAGATGTATGGAATACTTCCTTCAAGTCAAAAGAAGGTCTTTTTGAATCGTTGTTCATGCTCTTTGGTTTGAAAAATGCTCCGGCAATTTTCAAGGGATGATGGACGATATTATGTGACCTTTCACTAATACTTATGTAGTGGTGTATCTGGATGACATACTCATATACAAGGATGCAAGAGCATCACTCCACCTCAGCAATGCACCATCATTAGCACACCTGGAGGGAGCGGATCCCAAAGAGAGAGGTGCCATCCCTCTCAATTTTGAACCTAATTTAAAATTTTAATGTAATTAAATGTTGATTAAATGTTTGAGAGCTTAGGAAAATCCAAGCCATTGCCTTTGTACAGGAATAATTTATTTTAAGGTGTAATGTAGCCTTTAATGGATGATGGTAGGCAGATTTAGGTCTGATTCAGACTAGTTGTGAATTGAATGTAATTTAATGAGGTAGGTGGAGAAAGGCTCAAGGAGCCCCTCTTTTGTAAAAAGATCTTGTATCAAATTCCATTAGTGTTAATATGATTTGATGAGCAATTTGAGAGAGATCAAGAGAGGAGAGGAAGCGCTAAAATTATGTTGCATTCCAACCTCTGTAAAACTTTTGTACATAAGCATTCAAATGTTAATACAAAGAAGTTTTTCTTGCATATGAAGTTTTCTTTGTATGTTCATATATTTTCTGAATGTATTTGAATGTTTTATGTGCTTATTGTGTGTTTTAGATTTGTTGTTAGTGCATATATGAATGGTTCTTGTTGCAGGAGTAGATATACTTATCTATCTATAGTTTCTTAGTAGTTATGGGCTCTCAAGGCTTGTGCAAGGAGTGCACACTAGAGTGACTGAAAACCCTATGAATCCAACGCAAGGAGTGTGTTTCGATCTCTATTTTGAGTTCAAGGAAGAGCCTGCCAGGTGGGCACACCAGAATAATTTGTTAAGCTCAGAGGGGAAAATATTTGCAAGGAGTGCGCAGTTCAGATTTGTTGAACACTCTGATAACTCTGCAAGGAGTGCATTGAGTAAGTACCAGGATGGAACAAGAATTAATTTGAAGGATAAAAGGACTAAGAATCTTTAGGAGTCCAAGCAATTTCAATCTCAGGAGAACGTAAGTGCAAAGTCTACAAGGAGACAGCGTAAGGAGGGTGCATGAATATTTTTGGAAAAATATTCAAGTCTGAAATCTCTTAAAGTTTCAGGAAAGCGCAAGGAGTGCGCTAGGGCCTAAGTCCCTTGAAGTTAACCAAGCTCAGGAGAAAGAGCATCGAGATTCGAGGAGGGAAGAAATATTTTTTGAGGTAAAAAAGGGCCAAGTCCCTTCGAAAACCTCGAGAGGATCGAAAGCTTAGGAGGGAAAACGTTATAGAAAACGTAGATCAAAGTCTAAACCTTTGAAATATTTTCAAAAATTTCCTTTATTAAAAGGAAAACGCAGTAGTTGAGGAGGAGGGGATACAAGAGTCATTGGATCTAGGCATGAGAAACAATAGTCATCAGATCTAGTGGATTTGTGCGGAGGATAATTGGTGAAGTCCTTCAGACGTCACGCGTTTAGGAGGTTTGGAGCGCAAAGGAGGGAGGACTCCTAAATCTCTAAAGGATGGATCACATCGTGTTTGTCGGTGCAGGAGGATGCATGTCAGCGGATTGATAGGTCTGGAGGTATACTACTCTGTGGAAGATTGGTTAAGGAGGTGTTAAGGATTCCTAAAGTTTTGGGGTCCAAAGTGAACCAGGACCATCCATTCCTAGGACGCATGGCAATAGATCCGAGTATCCTGAGGAATAACACTCTGGAAGAACTAGGGTAATACTGAGTTAAGAATCCCTAAAGGGTCGAGAGCTAGAGCATATCTCAGCCATCGATCAAAGTGGACACATTTTGGAAGATCGTGTGTGAGGAGATCTGACACTCAAGAGTAATCAAAGTGTAGATGCTAAGGGAGGTAAGTTCTCTAAATCTCCGAAGATTGGATTCCATATCCACTGTTGATCTCGGTGGATAGGTGTCACCAGATATTGCATTCCAGGAGGATAGACGTTTCAGGAGAAGGACAGAAGCGTGGAGAAAGAACACCTAGAGTCTCGAAGGATGAAGCCAATCCTGACCATTGGATGTAGAAGACATGTGGAGCATTGATCTGAATTATGTTATTTTGGGGTTCGGTAAGAATAGAGTGGAGTGTGTTGAGAAATCTAGAAGGGCTGAGAGTTGGAGAGGATACTATCCGTTGATCAAAGTGGACATGTGGTGGATGATTAGACCCTTTTTAAATTCAGAATTCAGGGGTATCACGAGCAACAAAAATTTAGGACTCCCAAAGCCTGAAGTCCCAAAGAGAATCAGGGTCGTTAGATGCAGAGGCCATGTGGAGGGGCGATCTTGCCTCTACTAGTTCGACGTTCAGAGGTAATTCAAGTCATAGTAGTTGGAACTCCCAAGGTTCGAGATTCCAAAGTAGTTCATGGAAGTTGGTTCTGAAGGACACATGGACTGTCTGGAGTGAGCCTTCATCACTCCGGAGATTTGGCATTCGGAGGAAAATAAAGTTGGAAGAACCAGGATTCCTAAAGTTCGGAGTCCCGGAGCTCATCATGGCTATTGATTTCTAGAGAGTGGAGATTCGTTGATTTGATTCCTCTGTGAGTTATCCAGTTAGACACTCCGAGGTTTTGGATAAGTAGTGTTGCAGGAAGTTATGAATCACAGATTTGTGAAGCGTATTTTTCAGCCGTTGATTTGTGGTGATACGAGAACCATCTGTTTCAATTCGAGGTTCAGCTCTCTGGGAACATCGCACGTCGAAGTGGTCATATCTCTTGAATACCAAAGTTGTAGAGAATATCTCGTCCGTATTTTTCCTAGGATTGTAGTCTGTTGATCTCACAGGTGGTTCGTTAGTTCACAAGTTAACATATTCGGAGGAATAGGAGTGGAGTAGCATTGAACCACCTCGAGCCTGAAGCTTCAAAATGCCAAAATAAAGCATTATTGTTAGTGCTTATTGAGTTAATCCCTCAGTTCCATCCCCTAGTCATATGAGTTTTAGGCCCAAAGAAAAAGGACCTACGGCCTGAAATTGTGATTTTGATTTTTAAAAGGTTTTAAGAAGGAGCTTAGAGAAAAAATGTGCGCAGGCTTGTTATTGGACATGGGCATAGGAAATTAAGGACCTTTGTAATATTTTTGGGGCTCATTAGGGGGCCGATAGAAAATCTAGATTTATCTTTTGAACAATCCTATACCGAGAGGTCGCGCGGGCCACGGGAGGAGGTGGGGGTCTGCATTATACAACAAGACTTGGGCGGAACACTTGCAACATATTCAATAGGTTCTACACACCCTGCGACAACATAAGCTATATGCCAACTTGGAAAAATGATCCTTCGGCATGGATAGGGTCCAAAACCTAGGATACATCATGGATCAACATGGTTTGCATGTGGATCTTGCCAAGATCTAGGTCATCTGTGACTAGCCATCCCTAACCACACTCATTGAGCTTCAGAGCTTCTTAGGCCTTGCCAATTTCTATCGCAGGTTCGTGTTGGGATTCTCCCATATTGCATGGGCCCTCATCCAAGTAATGAGGGGTGGTGGTAAGGAAAAATTTGTGTGGGGCCTTTCCCAACAACAAGAGTTCGATGATTTGAAGCAACACTTGTGCTCACCCCAGTACTTTCATTACCGGACCTGCAACAACCCTTTGATATTGAGACAAATGCTTCAGACTATGTTGTGGGCGTAGTTATCACTCAACATGACCACCCCATGGCCTATAATAGTGATACACTATCATATTTTTTATGTAAGTACCCTACTTATGACAAAGAAATGTACTCCATTCTGCAAGCCTGTCGCTAGTGGAGACATTACATTCTTAGGAAGGAGACAAGCATCCACATAGATCATAAGCCACTGCATTTCTTACAGATACAAGGAAAATTGCAAAATGACCACCATCAGAAGTGGTCCACATACCTATAGTAGTTACACCTCAACATCAAGTATAAAACTAGTAGTACCAACCGAGTCGTTGATTTTCACATCCGACCTCAAGTCGTGGCACTCACCACGATTCTTGACTCTTGCGGCCATGAGACCTCCATATGGCCCAATGTTTATGAAACACTATCATATTTTTTTCGTAAGTACCCTACTTATGAAAAATAAATGTACTCCATTGTGAAAGCCTGTCGCTAGTGGAGACATTACATTCTCGGGAAGGAGACAGACATCCACATAGATCATAAGCCACTACAGTTCTTGTAGACACAAGGAAAATTGCAGAATGACCACCATCAGAAGTGGTCCACATACTTGCAACAGTTCCACCTCAACATCAAGTATAAAACCAGTAGTACCAATCGAGACGTTGATTGTCGCAGCCGACCTCCAGTCATGGCACTCACCACGGTGCTCAACTCTTGCAGCCATGAGACCTCCGTATGGCCCAATGTTTATGAGACACTATCATATTTTTTCTGTAAGTACCCTACTTATGACAAAGAAATGTACTCCATTATGCAAGCCTGACACTAGTGGAGACATTACATTCTCGAGAAGGAGACAGACATCCACATAGATCATAAGCCACTACGTTCTTGTAGACATAAGGAAAATTACAAAATGACCGCCATCAGAAGTGGTCCACATACCTACAGCAGTTCCACCTCAACATCAAGTATAAAACCAATAGTACCAACCGATTTGTTGATTTTTGCAACTGACCTCCAGTCTTGGCACTCACCACGGTGCTCGACTCTTGCAGCCATAAGGCCTCTGTATGGCCCAAGGTTTATGAGACAGACCCTGAATTCGCCACCACATACCAAATGTTGGGTGCAAACTTATTTTCTGCTAATTTCCATCTTCAGGATGGGCTATTGTGTCGACTGGGCCATCTTTGTGTTCCATCAAGAGAGCAAGAAAATTTGATTTTGGAATTCCACTACAGTCAGGTGACATGACACTTTGACATTGAACAGATAGTGGCAGTGTTGTTGAAACATTTCTACTGGCCGAAACTTCGACAGGATGCTAGCAAGTATATTAGGTCCTGCACTACCTACGTTATTGCCAAACTGACCACTAGGAAACAGGGCCTGTACACCCCTTTGTCTATTCCTTAAATTCCATGGAAATCCATATCAGTGGACTACATGCTGGGAATTCCATCGAACAGGAGGGGAAATGACTGTGTCTTTGTGGTTGTTGATCGCTTTTCTATGATGGCGATCCTAGCTCCCTACAAGAAGAGCATCACAACAAAGGCCACTACCAAGATATTCTTTGAACGAGTCTGGGTACATTTTGGAATCCCAAAAACCATTATCTCATATCAATACATTCAGTTCCTCAACACATTTTGGTCGAGCCTCTGGTCACTGTTGGACACGAAGCTCACCAAATCCACTGCCTTCCACCCCCAGACAGATGGCCAAACTGAGGTCGTCAATTGGATGATCATGCATATATTTCCCATGTACAATTCCAAGCATCCCCAAACATGGGATGAGAGTCTTCCCTATGTTTATCATAGCTACAAAATATCCCTACATAGATCGACCAACCAACACCCCTTTTAGGTTGGGTTGGGATTCCAACCATTGGGTCCCATGGATGTTTCACTACCTCTTATGGCCACCTCGACCAATTCATCACTTGCTCCAAATGAAACTAACAAAGCCTCTCAGTTCATTGAGTTTATCCATCACATCCTCCAATAGGTTCAGGATATTTTACAAAAGTCCAATGCCAAGTATAAGAAACGCCATGATCAACACCAGGTGGCACATAAGTTTTAAGTGGGAGACAAAGTGTGGTTACACTTGCAGAAATAATGCCTTACAGGCCCTAATCAGAAGCTTCACCAACTCCATTAATTACCTTAAACCATCACCAAGGCTATGGGTGACAATTATTTTGAGCTCAATATTCCCCCTTTCCTTGGCCTGCACCCAGTGTTGAACGTGGATCTCCTTAGGCCATACTTCCCACCATTATTGGACACCTAAGAGATAACAGAAAAACTGACACCAAAAAATCTCAAACCTGACTGCATGAAATAGGTATCCATTGATCATATTGTGGAAACACAGGTCAAGGTCTCTCACCAGCAAAGGATCCAGCTTTATCTAGTTGTCAAAGCAGGGAAACTCCTATACCAAGGCAAGTGGCTCACCAAGGGCCAAATTCAACAGAAATTTCCGCATCTAATGGGGGAACTCAATGCAATGGAGACCATTTCTTCCTAAGGGGGGAGGATTGGTCTATATGGATGTCGATGGCCTCCCACCTATTCCAACTGGCTCATTTTGGCAACTTTCCAGTTCAACAGTTTTTTCCTAGTTTTCGGGTCCTTGACTTCTGAGGCCATTTTGAGGCTCTAAATAGAATTTTTAGGGCTCGCCATAATCAAAATATACCCATAGTTATATTCTAACGAAAACATGTGTATTCCTTGGATATACCTTTTCAAGGGGCTATCGTGTGCCTAAAATGGAGATCATATTCAAAATTTACTACCACGGGAAGTTGATGTACTGGCTTACCCCAACGGGGCCCACATGAATTTTGGCACTTCATCTTCTAGGGTTAGGTTTTTAGATGTCTAGGGTTTTGGCATTCATGTTTATTGTAAAAAGGCTTGGAGAGCCTCATTGTAACCATCTTCTTGTGAATGAGTGCAACCATCACATCTCTTCTCAGAGATAAGTCGCCACCATTCTAGCAAGCTTGTTTTTCACTTCATTTTACAGTTTCAACACATTTTCTTATTGAATAGAAACCAGTTTTATTGTATCTTTTTTATTGTATATTTTTTATTCTTGTGTCTCTATGTTAAGAATAATAATAATATGTATTAATTTTCATTTTTCTCATAAACTACAGATCAATTTGCGATGATTGTTCGTCGCTATATAGACGAAAAATCGTGGCAAAACACAACTGAAAAGATATTTTTCCCCAAGAATGCTATATTTGCCACTATTTTTGGTCTCTATATAGACAAAAAATCCTGGAAAAACAAAAAAGAAAAGTTTTTGTTTCCATGAGAATGTTATATTTTCCATGATTTGTCGTCCCTATATAGATAAAACATCGTGGCAAAACACAAATGAAAAGTTTTTGTTTCCATGAGAATGTTATATTTTCCATGATTTTTCATCGCTATATAGATGAAAAATCATGGCAAAACACAAATGAAAAGTTTTTGTTCCCATGAGAACGTTATATTTTCCACGATTTTTCGTCTTTATATATAAGGATGTTCGTGGCAAAACACAAATGAAAAGTTTTTTGTTTCCACGAGAATGTTATATTTTCCATGATGATTCATCTCTAGATACATGAATATTCGTGGAAAAACACAAATGAAAATATTTTGTTTCCACGAGAATGCTATATTTTCCACGATGATTTGTCGCTATATAGACGAGGACTGTAGGTTTAAAAAAAAAATGCTAGCCAGGGAGATTTGGAGAATCAACTAGTCTTGTTAGGTATTGACAAAATCTAGGGGGAACGTACAACCTTTGTGAGTCAAACCAAAATTGAAGATGAAAGAGATGTTATATGATCTTGTGAGTCTAGCTAAGGCAAAGAAAAAAGTCAAGATGTAATTCTAATGCAAAAGTCGAGGGGAACGTACAACCTCTGTGAGCATAGATAGTCTAGTGCAAAAGTCAGGAGGAATGTACAACCTCTATGAGCATAGATAGACTAGTGAAAAAGTCAGGGGGAATGTACAACCTCTATGATCCTAGTCAATCCTTGTGAGCCATGAGAAAAAGTCAAGGAATCTAGCAAAATTTAGGTTGAACATAAAATTCCTATGAGCTAGAAACAAAAAATATTCATTATATTGAGAGAGATGAAAATGTATTGATCTAGTGTAGTAGAACATGTAATATTGTCCACCATGAAGTGAAATTTGAATTTCAAAGTTGAGAGTCAATTTGAATGAGTTGTCAAAATCAAGTTGTAAAAGCTCAAGTTAAGAGTCAAGTTGAATGAGATGTAAAAGGTCAAGTTGTAAAAGCTCAAGTTAAGAGTCAAGTTGAATGAGATGTAAAAGGTCAAGTTGTAAAATTCAAGTTACATCCATGCCATTCATGCATGACAAGTTGCAGTGTAGGTGTCCAGCAAAGGAAATGATAAGTTTCTCCATGACAGTGCTGGTATATCAGTTAATAGAGAGGCAGTATATCAGTTAATAGAGAGTTAGCATATCAGTCAATAAAGAGGAAGCATAGTAGTCAATAAAGGACCATTGGTCATATCCAATCATAACAAGATTTATATTCATAGAAAGGTATCCAATCATAGAAATAATAATAACAAGGTATGGAATCATATCAGTAATCAACATTTTCATAATCAAGTTGAAATATTACATAAGAATAAAGACATGGTTGTCCAAGTAGACCTAGAATAAGAGAAAATACATGATATTACAACTCAGTACACACAAAATCAAATTTTCATATCATCTGTTATAGGCTGCGAGTTTCAACTTACACATGGTGTGAATATGAGTTGATAAAGGCTACGAGATGCATCTTACACAGGCTGTGAATATCAATTGATACAGGCTGTGAGTTGCAACATACACAAGCTACAAATATCAACTGATACAACCTGTGAGTTGCATCTTACATAGGTTGCGACCATCAGCTGATACAAGTTGTGAGTTGCATCTTACATAGGCTATGAACATCAACTAATACAAGATGTGAGTTGCATCTTACAAAGGTTGTGAATATCTGTTGATATAGGATGCAAGTTGAAACATACACAGGTTTTGAATATCAGCTAATACATTATGCGATTTGAAACTTACATAGGCTGTGAATATTAACTAATACAAGATGCGAGTTGTAGCATACATAGGCTGTGAGTATCAACTTAAACAGGATGCTAATATAAACTGATACAGGCTGTGAGTAGAATCATATATATCAACAATTATATCAGTCCATAAAAATAGAATTTTATCACTCTGGCAGTACACAAATTCCTCCACACTCCTGGTATACAACAAACACATTTATCAACAAGTTTCTGAGTCTATTACAGGTTACACGGTCTGGTCTAAATCATCTTGGTAAGTTCGTTAAGAGAATAATTTCATGGTGGAATATTTTCAAGTGATCACACATTACTAATGTAATAAAATAACATTGTTTTTTGGGGTTTTTCTCCCTGTATAGGGTTGGAAGAGATGACAATTGTTTACTTGAAAGTCATGAAATGTGAACTACATTCAACACGCGTGGTTTAATTAGAATGTAATTCCCTTTGAGATTGATGTCATGTTATTTTATTTCATTGCTCATGATTTTAATTTCTCATTATTTCTCATAGAGAGCTTTTATATATATTTGGATGTTATGTTTGAGGATGCTTTAGAGATGTGAAACCAGATTTGCACAAAGCCATTTCTTCATGGTATTGAATTCACATTGGAGAATCTTGATCTTGGTTCAAGAATAATTGCAGATACCTTCACATTTATTATTTTGCAATGAAGATATGTCTTGGTAAGACATATGAGTTTCCATAGGCCTACCATTTAATAGAATAAAACCAATGGGATAAAACCATAAGACTACCATTACTAATAGAATAAAACCAATGGGCTAACTAGACTAGAAAAAACACGTCAAAACCCTTACCTTATCAATTTCCTTTCACCAGGTCCATCTACCCATACAAATTGATAATATTTGTCCACGAGGTTCATTTCCATCACCAAGACCTGCAGAAATCATCAACTATTTTTTTTTATATGAATAAATAATATGTAAGAAAATAAACAGGCATTTAAACATGTAAAAGAATCTAGAAATACTAAAGTGGAATACCTTAATGAGATTCTCTTTGTTTCCAGAATAGTTTATTCTCTATTGAGTAAGGCCAACCACATGAAGGTGGAAGTTCATATTGTCCTCCCCTGCCCCCCTCACATCGCTCTCAATTCGCCATACCTAATAAATTATTTCTTTTACATAGAAAACATATAAACATTCATGCATAAGTAGGAAATTCATGAAGATATATAAACATATAAACATTCATGCATAAGGAGGCAAATCATATAAACATTCATTCATATTAATAACGATAGTGATCAAAATACAAGTCATAAATTTATACAATCAGTTTTTTTTTTTTAACCCACGAGTGGGATATCATCATCCTCATCTATCAATGTATTTCTTGCTCCTTTCCCTAGTTGTGTTGATTATGTTTCCATGCCCTCACGTACCATACTTATGGTACGTCAATGAGCAGGTTGTGGAGAAAATTGCAAATGGGCGTCAGTTGCAACAACAAAAATAGTCATATTAATATGCTAAAATATTATTTAAAGAACTATTTCATTATTTCGAATAACATTACAATATTTATCTTTACCTGTCTGTCTAGCCGTGACAACTGGTGTGTTCATTGTTTGCGTTGTTTGTTCCTCTTGCAGTTCACCCTCATGGGATACATGCTCTTCCATTGAAATAAGAAACTTTATAAGTATATGTCAGCAAATAAATATCTATAATCATAATATATATTTATATTTCTAAAGCATACATACTCGAATGGCTAGTCTTCTCCCCAATATCATGTGACAGACCCTCCTCACTATCAACTGGTAGTTGTTCATGAGTACTCCTACCCTCACTACTTCGATTTCTCTCCTACTTAAAACAAACATAAGCATTTAGTTATTTGTGATATAATCAATCATGAATAGATTTTACAAGTTAAAATGTTGGCCTTATTGATTTTATTTACTTGCATTCGCATAATTAGGGAGATTGGCGTTTACCCCAAGATTTTTCGATATTCAACCACACTTCGAAAACCAAAATTGAAACCAAGATTTAGGTCTTCTTCATTGGCAGGGGATTTGAACGTATTTCCCTGTAATGCATAACAACATTAAAATTGCTTGTAATGAAACAATTATTTTTTTTCTATTGTTAAATAAATATTCACCAAAATTAATCATTTAATTCTTACAATTCGTGCTCTTAGTTTTCTATAGCCAACTTGACCCAATTTTTTTTTTTTTGTTCTTTTCCATTCTAGCCTTTGTTTCTTTGGAGGTGTCGGGAAGCCTATGAAAATTTTGAAATATGTTAGATGTCGCAATTGTTATTTAAAACAAAAATAAAATAAAAAAATTGAGCATATTTCACTAAAAATATGATATGTGTCGTACCTTTCTTTACAAGGTCGTGATTCTTTTCCTTGTATTTTTAGAAAATTATCCTTTGCATCCTCTATCAGTGCCTTCCACTCTTTCTCCCAAACCATGGGAGGGAGATCATACTTGAGTTTTTATTCCAATCTTTGCCTATACTGGGCCCTGGTATATTTCAAACTCTCGCCAGTTAAATGGGTAACCACTTTTGTGTTGAATGTATTTCCAAACAATTTTACATTATGGATTATCAATTCATCTTTCAAATTTCTATATTGGCCATTCCACCTTGTGCAAATGGTGGGGCCAAAAAGATTCAATGCCTTGTCATTCAAGTTCCTATAGAATACATTATTTCCTGCAAAAACATTATGATCATTAATTTAAAATAATTTCAACATATGTGCCTTTCAATTACATGATAAAAATCAATCAATTAACTAATTAATACTTGCAATATTTTATATCTTTATTGGAACACAGTCGGCATGCACCAGAAAGGTTACATATAGTGATCTTGTGCTTTTTACCCATGCTTCTCCAGGATAAGCTTCCTCACAATTGACACTAGGTTCATCTCCAACATCATGTGGAGTCCCAATGTCTGTATGGCCCTGCTCGGGCATGTCATGTTTCTCAAAATAAGTATTTTCATCATTTGATTTGAGGCCAACCTTAGGAGAGTAAAAAAACCTCACTGGTATGATATGTCGATGTTGTGGTCGCACTAGAGCATCACTGCTACCGATAAATGTCTATGTAGGTTGTCCACTCTCTGGTTTTAAAAAGTCCTAAAAAAGAAAAACTTGACTTTAACAGATCATATAAAAAATATAAAACTAAAAATCATAAATGAATATATGTCATATATGATAAAATTATGTAAAAATACCACTTACCCCATAAGAATGTATTTGAGCTTTCAACTCATTAATTTTTGTGTTGATCTCCTCCGCCATGGTTCTTCTGCTAATTAAACCAAGTAATTCTATGTTTTCCCTTTTCATGGTCTTCCTAACAATTTCCATTGGATTTGTCGAATAAAAAATTTCTTCCTCAATCACCTCATCATCCACATCGAGTGTGGACTACAAACATCAAACAATAAAATTAAGGAAATTAATTTTAACATTAATAAATTTAGTTATTGTAATTTACCTGATGCAGCACAACGGGCGAATTTCCACAGTCACCCTGGACGGATGTAGTTGCATGTGACTTTCCACAGTCACCCTGGATGGACGTATATGCAAGTGACTTTCCATGGTCACCCTGACACAATAAATCAATCAATAAAATTTATGAAAATAATTTTAACATTAAAAAAAATAGATATTGTAATCATATTAACAACTATTATAAAATAAATTTTTTTTTTATTACATCGAAGTTTACATGGTCAGAGATACCTCTAGACCATGCAAGCATACGAGCATGATCACTCTACCACAATATAGGAAGCAATAAAATTAATGCAAATGGTTCAGTTAAATGGTATATAAGATAATTAATGCAAAAAAATAAATAATAAGAGTGATTGATCAAAGGTTGAGATAAATGGTATATAATATATTTACCCCCATAATAGCATCCCCTCCATCTATTTGATTCAAATTGTAATCGATCAATAGCTCTTCACTTGCAACTATTGATTTTGTTTCACATACGAATATATGATTTCCTTCACACCCTAAAATATGCAATTCGGTTGCTTAGTTTTTGTCCCTATTCATGTACTATTTATAAAGCCCACAATATTTTTGGAAGCTTTTGGCCTTCCATCAATATACATAGTCACCCCTTTGTTTTGATTGTTGTCTACCAATTTTATATAATTTTCAACAACTTAGTATCTCTGCATACTTTACGTATATCAAACCAACATCAACCAGTGATTGTATTTGTAGCATGGTCTGACATACTCCATCAATTCAGTTACAGTGCCATATTTGAACTTTATGCCATCCATGAAAAATAGCCCCAATCCATGTAAGGACGATGGAGCAATGCAATACATCCTTCCATTAATGAATAAATATGTGTCCAACTAAGGTAGCTCCTTAGGTAACCATGGTTGCACTAGATGTATATACCTCAAGGTAAACTCAATGTCACATATGTTGTCATCATCATAATCATATGACCCTCATTCGGCAATAAAAAATTTCATGTGTCTACGAAATCTTCTCCTTACCTTTTTAGTTCTAGTTGATATAGAATTGTTAGATCTAGTACAATGCGTCTCACTTTCAACCTCTCCTAGTATATCTTGATCCTCAATCGAGGAATATAGACCTGACAAGTACCTATTTGGTGGTACCTACACTCAATAAAATGAGAAGATAAGTTAGTGAGATAAGTATTTTGGAAGAGATGACGATTGTTTACTTGAAATCCATGAATGTGAACTGCATTCAATAAGCATGGTTTAATTAGAATGTAAGGCCTTTCGAGATTGATGTCATGTTATTTTATGTCATCGCTCATGATTTTAATTTATCATTATTTCTAATAGAGAGATTTTCTCTAGATTTAGATGCTATGTTTGAGGATGCTTTAGAGATGTGAAACCAAATTTTTATAAAGCCATTTCTTCATGGTAATGAATTCACATTGGAGAATCTTGATCTTCGGTCAAGATTAATTGCAGAGACTTTCACATTTTTTATTTTTCAATGAATATCTATCTTAGTAAGATAGACGATTTTCCATAGGCTTACCATTTTGTTAAATTTGGCAGCATCAACAATCATTCTCCAATGAGAGGCTAGATGGACCACCCAAAGGCTAGCCATGGATATTTGGAGAATTGTAACATCCTCCTCTTGAGAGCACATGTTATTGATTTATTATTTGAGGAAACTTGCATGCAATTGATCCGGTTATAGTATACAGCTATCTGTTTCGCTTATGGATTCTTATGATGATGTTGATGGATTATGATTTTATGTTATTTGATATATGTGTGTTGACATATGCTATTGATGCGTTTCCATGAGTGTGAAAGACACTTGACATATTGTGGATGCTGAGAGCACCAATGGACCTCCTTGGACTCTCGATTGAGTGAGGGAGTGGATTGTATTGGTTTGAGTATTTCATTTATGTGTATGTGACATATGATCGTTTATAGTATGATTTTATATATGGATCATTGACAATGTTTCATTGATGGATGCAGGCTGAAGATTGCTTGCTAATATGACTCACATAAGGAGTAAAGAGGCCATGCACATAGACCAAATATTGAGGGAGAGGTGTGGAAAAGTCTCTGTCATATCCTACTAGCACTCCGTCCGTGGCACGAATTGTAGGTTAACGATTACCTAGTTTGATAGGTCCACGATGTCCTGAGGGAAGACTGAAATAGTATCTCACAAATAATTCTAAGGGGTGCGCAATAAGGCAAGGTCCTTATTCCTTAGAATCCTTTAGTCTCTCACAAGGTTGTCTGAATGGAGTGTTGACTCTTGGAAAACTACCAAAACCAGTCAAAGGCAACTGGAACCATTGGGGCACAAAGTGCATCTTAAAGGGAACGTCATTAAAGTAACACTTGAGTCAATGAATCTCGATGGCCTAGAAAACCTTGAGAGAATATTTAAACCTTGTAAAATATTTAAACCTTGTTGGATTTGATTAATTAATTACGGATTGAAATTATTAATTTAAATCCCAACTGAAAGTCTAAGCCTATTTAAAATTTAAGCCTAAGTCTAATCTTGGTGAGAATACTAAAACTAAATTACAAAATTGAATAAAATAGGAAAGAGGTAAATCAATTCAAGAAATTAAGAAAGATGAAATAATTCTAAAGAATTAATACAATACACATGTGTGTAGAAAACACCAAATTGGAATTTAAGATAAGAAAGGAATAAAGCATAAAAGAATGTATACACATAGAAAGGTATCTAGAGTCTAGTTAAAACTAGTCTAACTAGAGAATAATCCTATTTTAACTCAACTCAGATTTAGAAAGGCATCAGTCATTAATTGGGAATAAGGGGAATAAAGAGACAACTAGGAGTGATTTAAGGAGCGCTTTTAGGAGAGGTGAGAGAAATTAAATTTAATTAAAATAAATTGTGGATTTACTTGTGAAACTAAGGGAAAGGGTGACAAGTGTACGGGGGGGTGGGAATAATTCTATATTAATTAATTAAAAATAAAATTAACTGTGCAAGGGGAAGGTGTCATTAAAGAAACTCCTATAAAGAAAATGGAAAAAGATGGGGGAAAAACACACTGGTTATGGGTAAAGTTATGCTGCAGAATTTTTGATTGGTTTTACTTGTGAGAGTTGAGATACCCAGCTTGAGAGAGAGTGGTGGCTCTACCTTGTGAGGAAATATGGGAGCTAGAGGATTTATGCTTGTGTGGTTGCATGGCCCCTTTGCGATTCAGGGAGTTAAGGGGGAAGAAGAGTATGCCTAGCGTTGGTTGAGAGGTACCGGTGAATTCCATCAGTTGGAAAGCAAACATGACCGAGGATGCCGCACGAGATCCACCTTGGAGATCGACATCAGTAGTAGAGGTCATTGGTCACTATATTTATTTGTTATTAATTCAGATTTTCATATAAATAAAATTACAGTTTTTCATTGTATTCAATTGATCTTGATGTATTAAATTGCATATGGAATGCTTGTGTAATAGTACGCAATACATTCACTATTCTATTCAAATTTTGGTATACTAGCATGTTGGATAAACGGTCAAGATATTTCACATATTTTTATTATGATTTCGTTGAGGATTTTGGAGTAACCTTGAATTGAAATATCTGGGATTGCTACTAGTATTTTCTATTCTAAATCTTTAGAAAATTAATTGCACCCGCCCAATTGGTCCAAATTTTTCCCAATTTAGAAAGTTATCATACTTCAAGATGGTTGTGTTTTTGGGATTTGACCTAAATTAATAAAATTTTGGGTATGTAAATCCATGGTGATCATCACTGGATTAATTTCTTACTAAGTTGAAATTTTATTCCCTACTACTGATTGGAAGTCACAAATCAAGTTCCTTGAATACTGCCCCTTAACCACTATCCAAAACTTTTGAGGATTTCTTTACCTTTCCCTAAACTCTTTAAACGAATACCATCATTTTACATCGGCTCTTGCAACCTTAAACGACTACTCCTTGCATCACGAATTTCCTCACCTCTGCGTAGTTGTGGACATTCAACTCTCTCCTCCTTCCTTGCCCCATGGTTGTCACAATCGATCACCTGGTCTTGTGGTTACTGTTTTTGGGTGAATCCACTTGCACTACAAATGAACTATTGATGGAATGTTTATAGTTGCTAAATGCATTAATTATATTGATATATGTTGTTTTAGATGAACTATGGATGAAATGTTTATAGTTGCTAAATGTGTCGATCATATTGATAATGTTATTATAGATGAACTATTGATGGAATGTTATAGTTGTTAAATGCATCAATCATATTGATAAATGTTTTTGTGGTTGAAATCTTGTTGGAAAGCTTCATAGATGGCTAATTACGTTCGTAATTGATGAATGTTGTAATAGAATTTTGTCGCACGTAAACAATTGATAATTAATATGGAGTGATTGATCTAAATGATCTCATCTTGCTTCTATTTAGTGGGATTTAGATATCTCTATGTTCCTCAAAACATTCGTCATCCATGAGACCTTAAGTGGTCAAAATCAATCGATGAATCATGGGCTTGAGTGTTGCTTATGTGTCCTAGAGGTCCTAACCTTGCAGGGTAGGTTGGGTGGGTAGTTATTTATTATTCAACGATATGGTTGATCATTATTTATAATTTCTTCAGTCGATTGTGATGTGTTGAACTGTGTCGCTATTTATGTTTATGCATTGATAATGTGCTGCTGGCATTTATGATAATGTGTTGGCTTGTGTCGTTATTTATTTCAATAAGGTGTCGCTTTTAATGCTTTTAATTATGATGCCATGTTGATTATGCATTGCTATGAATTATGTGTGATGATTCTTTTATCCTAATGAAAAAAAAATTACCTATTGTACTTTGTTTGTTGTCATAATGGCGGGGTCATTACATATGGTATCAGAGTTGGTTCAACACCGCTACTTGGGATCATTACACCTTCCATTGTATTAAACACTTGATTAATAACTTATTTCTAATTAAAATTTGAAATTTTTCCATGTAGGTAATCATGATTAGAGGACACTACAGAGGTAGATGACGTGGTGCTAGAGGAGGAGGTGTGACACATCTAGTAACATCCACACCAGAGGGGTCTAACCCCCAAGGAGAAGAGAAAGTCACTCGACAGGACCAGATTGTTGTGGGGGATGTGGTTGGTTTGATGAGGTCCTTTCAAAGGATGTCAGATGGATTAACCGACTAGATAGAGATGAGGCCAGGGTGCCTGTACCCAATGAGGGTCCACAATGCACTCCAAATGGCAGTGTTAGCATTCACAGAGAACTCGAGAAGGTTAAGTTTCTCAAGTTCATGGGTGCCACAAATGACTCAGCCGCCATGACATAGTTGGAGAACATGGTGATGTGTTTTGCACTTCGCGAATACACCTCCAACATGAAAGTTTGCATGGAGGTCTTTCATATAAAGTGAAGTGATCTTCTATGGTGGAAGATGCTTCTGCCTCAGCTAAACATGGTCGTCGAAGACGTGTCTTGGAAATTGTTCAAGGAGCAGTTCTGGGAGAGGTATTTATCAGAGGAATTCATTGAGCACCGTATCAATGAGTTCAATTCCTTACAACAGGGTGTCATATGGTACATAATTATGAGGTCCAATTCATGGAGCTACTTAGGTATGATCCACACATGAACATGGAGAAGGTAAAGGTAAACAAGTTTGTTTTCGGCCTTAACTTCAACATTCATGTGAAGGTGAGGATCCTAATGCCTCAGAAGTTGCACGATGCAGTCTAGAAGGACCTCATCGTTGAGGAAGAGCTGACCCGTGGGGGTCAGGGAAGGATTCCTACAAGACTGACTAGACAGACGATGACAGGTGTGTAGCAACATCAAACACCAACTAGACATATATCAAGGTATCGAGATACGTCGAGATGATCCAAGTTCATGACACCATGACGACCAGATCCTCAACAAAGGACTCCTTATAGAGGAACACAACATCAATAGTAGCATCGCCCGCAGCAGCAACTGCTTAGGCCTGTTCATCAGAAAGACCGAGATTTCATGTTGGTAAGACAACAACCTCTACTTCAGGGACCAGGAGAACTGGACCCAAGACCGGATGTTGGACATGTGGAGAGCCACATTACCAACAAGATTATTGGGTTGAGAAGGCCAGAGCGGTCAAATCAACATGACAAACTACAATTGGAGATTTGGGAAAGGCCCACGGGATTCATGCAGTGGTGAATAACTACCAAGCCGAGCACCAGTCCACTATGCTCGAGATGTCAGGTACAATCGTCGAACAAAATTTTAGTATTTTGATAGATCACGGTGCTACAAGAGAGATTTATTTCTAGTGCAATGTTGAAAATAAGTAAGGTAAAGACAGTCGAGCAGGACAAATTTAGGTACGTAGAAATGGCTTCAGGTGAAAATCAGGCGGTTAGAGGAAGGGTTATAGACATGCACATTAACTTGGGAGATTTTGTAACAAATTTTGACCTATACATTGCAATATTAGGATCTTATGACATCGTGATCAGTATGGACTGGTTGGAATCACATGATGCGATACTCAACTGTAAGATGAAATAGTTGAGTTTGATCGATGACGAGGAACATATAAGAATGATTGTAGGAAGAAATCAGGGAGTCTCCTTGAGTTTCATTTCTTGCCTACAACTATAGAAGAGAATGTGCAAGGGATGCAATCTATATGAAATCTTAGCGCTAAACGAAAAAGATGAGGTGGAAGGATTATAAAACCTTCCGGTAGTATGACAATTTGTTGATGTGTTCCTAGAAGAGTTACTAGGTTTTCCGCCCAAAAGAGAGTTGGAGTTTACAATCGACATGAAACTTGGAACTGAACATATAGTAATAACACCTTATTGAATGTCGACACCTGAGTTACAAGAGTTTAAAATGCAATTGAAGGAGTTGTTGGAATTAGTACTTATACGTCCAAGTGTGTCACCTTGGGGTGCGCCTGTTATTTTCATAAGAAAGAAGGATGGGTCATGGAGACTCTGTATTGAATATCGTCAATTGAACAAGGAAACGATCAAGAACCAGTATTCATTTCAAAGAATAAACAATTTGTTTGACCAAATGAAGGGCATGATGGTATTTTCAAAGATTTACTTGAGATCAGGTTATCACCAGTTACAAATTAAAGAGGAAGATATTCCCAAGACCGCATTCAAGATGAGGTTCGGACACTACGAGTTTACCATTTTACTGTTTGAACTGACAAACGCCCTTGGTGTATTCATGAGCTTTATGAATGGGGTGTTTCATGAATAATTGGACAAGTTTGTTCAAGTATTCATTGATGACATATTGATATATTCTTGGACGATGGAAGAACATGACTAACTTTTGTGCTTGGTGCTACAGTGTTTACGAGAGAACAAATTATACGGGGAACTAGAGGAATGCTCTTTTTACCAATCAAGGATTCATTACTTAGGGCATGTTATCTCTGGTGAAGGATCATTGTGGATCCAACAAAGGTAGAGGCCATTATGGAATTGTCTGCGCTAACAAACGTACTAAAATTGCATAGCTTTATAGGTCTAGCAGGATATTATTGATGGTTTGTCGAAGGTTTTTCTACAATAACAAATCCGAACAAGAAATTGCAGAAGAAAAAAAAAAAAATTATGGACTAAGAAATGCACAGAATCATTTCAAAGGCTTAAGGAATTGTTGACGACATCGCCAATACTAAAAGTCCCCTACATGGACAAGGAATTCTTGATATGCATAGATGCGTCCAAGGAAGGTTTAGGCAGAGTATTGATGAAATGTGGTTGAGTGATTGCTTACATCTCAAAGAAATTAAGAAAGCATGAGGAGAACTAGGCAACACATGATTTGGAATTATTAGCCATTATGTATTCCTTGAGAGTGTGGGGACACTATATTATTGGACGAAAATTCAAACTAAAAACATATCATTGTGGATTGCAACACATATTTATGCAGAGTGACTTGAATGCACAAAAAAGGTGTTGATCATAATTGCATAGCGAATACAATTTTGAGATTAGTTACATAAAAGAAACAATGAACTGAGTGGCAGATGCATTGAGTCAGAGACCATGCATATTTTTTGTGATACCTCTTCAGACGAATATTAGAAAAATATTTCTAGCTATAGAGATCGACGATGACTATTACAAATAAGTTAAGGACAATATCGAACAAGACACCATGATGGTGCCAAGGTTTGAAGGTTATACATTGAACAATGACGGACTGATGAGGTATAATAACCAGATTTATGTATCACTTAATGACGAATTGAGAAGTTGGTTCTTAAGAGAATCTCATAGAGAAGTGTACATGGCTCATCCAGGAGTCACGAAGATGAGGGTAGACCTTAATCCCTTATTATTCTAGAAAGGAATGAAGGAAAACATAGATACCTACGTGGCGAGATATCTAGAGTGGCAACAAGTGAAGGCTGAACATAGACATATAGAAGGATTATAATATCCACATGCCATTTCGAAATCGAAATGGGAGGTCATTTCTATGGACTTTACTGTTGGATTGTCGATGAAGGCAAGGAGGCATGAATCACTTTTCTTGGTAGTTGACACTCTGATGAAGAGTGCACATTTTATTCCCGTGTGTATGGCGTATCAGGCACCAGACATAGCTAGAGTTTTTATCAATGAGATTGTAAGGTCTAGGCACACCCATGTCGGACCCGTTTGAAATTGGGATCGATTTTTGAGTGAATCCCTGTGTATTGCGTTATCTTTGTCCCATGAGGTCCTTCTTATTCCATGACTAAATTTTCTAATGACCGGAACCTCGCGAGCAAGGGGAGTATAATCCGGATTGGGAGGGTATTCTCGTCCTTGTGGAAACTCCCACGTGGCCTGGTGTTTAGGCTTGATTTGCGCCTGTCTCTCATTAAGGTCTTAAGCACTCTTGAGGTCATAAATTCTGTGTGTGAATTAAATCCTTACGCGGGTTTAATAGTGATCTCTTTTAATTCCTTGGGATGGTTAAAAAGTATCTATCCTATTTTCTGCGGTATTACATGAATGTGACCTCTCAGATTGTCCTACTTACCGTATTACCTTCTCATAATTCAATGTGTGCACTTGCGAATCGGAATTTAATTGCAATTTATCCATGGAAGAAGGTGGAGGTTTACCGCGAACCTTCAAACATTGAAGGAAATTTTAATAAAATCAATTTATGCGATGTTATACTCATTGATGGTGTAATGGAAGGGTGTTTTGATTTCAAATCCTATTATAAGATCCCAGTTTTGCGTAGCACTAAAGGAAGGGAAATTTGATATCATATAATAGGTTATAGAAATTTTAGTTATGAAAAGATTTATGTCGAGGGGCAACTCGGTGAATTCTTTATCTTCTTTAATTTCTTATAGTGGATACATATAACAAACTTCACTCCTACTTTTTTTTTTTGCTCATTATGGTTGATTCTAAAAATGATATGTAAGGAAGGATATCATTGAATGGTACAGATTTCCTTAGAAGACTTGATCTAGATAGGTTACCTTTTAAATGCACAAGAAACTTAGCCTTGGAATAGCTTTATATATAATTATTGCTTAATAAGATTTAGTCTTCTTCAGCCTCATAAGGGATCCAAGCTTCAACCTAATTGTACATAGGAGGAATAATTTCATGGGTTAATGATAATACTTCACATGTCATTATGATCTCCTATTGATGATGATACAAGGTGCTACCTTCACCCTCGTACTTCCTTGTTTGTCATACAACCTAGTTGAGGATTGTGATACTTTATGGATGTAATGTTTTAGTTACTGAATGTGTCAATCATGTTGATAAATGTTATCATAGACGAATTATGGATGTAATGTTTATAGTTGCAAAATGCGTCAATCGTGTTGGTAAATGTTATTACAGACGAACTATTGATGGAATGTTTATAGTTGTTAAATGCGTAAATCATATTTATATACGTTGTTTTAGATGAACTATGGATGAAATGTTTATAGTTGCTAAATGTGTCAATCATATTGATAATGTTATTATAGATGAGCTATTGTTGGAATGTTTATAGTTTCTAAATGCATCAATCATATCGATAATTTTTTTTGTGGTTGAACTCTTGTTGGAAAGCTTCATAGATGGCCAATTGCGTCTGTAATTGATGAATGTTATAATAGAATTTTGTCGCACCTAAATAACTGATAATTAAGATGGAGTGATTGATCTAGATCATCTCGACTTGCTTGTATTTAGTGGGATTTAGATATCTCCTTGTTCCTCAAAACATTCACCATCCCTGAGACCTTAAGTGGTCAAATTCAATCGGATGAATCATTGGCTTGAGTGTTTCTTATGTGTCCTAGAGGTCGAAACCTTGCATGGTAGGTTGGGTGGGTAGTTCTTTATTATTCAACGATATGGTTGATCATTATTTATATTTTCTTCAGCTGTTTGTGATGTGTTGTGTTAGCACTAGAAGTCACCTCTGGATTGTGGCAGAGGTAAGCCCAGTACCCATCAGTTTGTTTGTCATATTGAATGAATTTAAGGGGGTCTAATGAACACAGACTCAAGATTATATCTCTTTAACTCAAAAAACTGGGTTGGTATGCACATGAAAATGAGGTCTCAATCTAACTTCAGTCAGTAAGTTTTGGTATAGTGGTGAGTAGGGGGAAGAAATTGAGGAGAATAAAGTGGTTTTCTATGGACATCTAGTCTTCTAGCAGCCCAAGGATGAAAAACTCAAAAAACAAGATCCTCTTGGTTCAGAGTTTCAAGGAACTGAATGAAATTATTATTGAACTGAAATCAAACATACATCATAATTCAATAACAACATCTCGACTAGATCATCCATGCCCAGGTCATTTGATGTTGGAAGTAAAAGACAACACAGACAACTGATTAAAACTGGTGGTGATGTCACTATGATCAAACCTACATCACAAAAACATAACTACCCTCGACTGGATCCTCCATGCCCGAGTGTTCTAACACAGTTGTTACTGAGAGATGAAAGGAAGTTGACTTACATTAAACAAGAAGTCTCAAATACATATAAATAACCAAAGAACCAGAGGCTTCATCAAAATTTTACAATACGGGAGCACTGCTCAACCATCGACACCCACAAAATATGAAGAAGAATCCTATATACTCATATCAAAAACTACAAAAGTGTGTTGAGTCTTTGCATTGAGGGCATTACGTCTGCATGCTTCCTGAAATACTGTGCATGTAGTATCCTGTCGGAAGCAATCTCTGTCAGATGCAATCATGTTTCAGGAAGGTTCTACAGCTGAGTTGACTTGTTGACAGTCCTTTCTCAAGCTTTCCATTTATGGTAGAAATGATGTTCAACCACCACCATCCAACCTCAATAAATGCTTCATCGAGATCGAGAAGGCCCGAGTCGGCACCGCACCTGTGGAATTTGGTAGCCTCTACATTCTGCCATCTGGATCTAAGTCGGATGCTTGTGGGGAGGCCTGACAACGAGCGTGGTTGTTGATGAAGTGATTGGCATGCTCAACGTGGAATAGTGGATGAGAGATGGTCAGGTGAGAAGCTGTGGATTGGAAGAGGAGACTGAAGATAGCGTGGGGGCCACACCGGCACGATCTATGATGTAATGGGATGGAGGTGATGTGGAGCAAGAAGATGACAAAGAGGCAGAGAGGAGGTCGCATGGCACTAGGTAAGGGAGTGGGGACTCGACACAGGTGGAAGTGGCGTGGAGTGAAGTGGTATAGGTGGTGGGAGATGAGAAGGGGAGATGCGATAGGCGGGATGGTGAGTGGAGGATAGGTGCCGACAGGACAGTTGTGGAACGACCACTTGTCGACCTGGGATAGGGCGTTATACGCACATGCACATATCGAGGCTGTGTAAATTGGTTTGAATCTTCATCACTTTTGGGCCCGATATGCCTCTCCGACTAACATGTCGCTCCTCTACAAAACCATGGTTTCAAACCTGACCCACCCTTCGAATTTTAACGTCTGCGCATGTTGAGGCCTCAATATGATTAATGACCATTGATCTAGGGGAGAGGTGAGATCTGGGAACATCGACCACTTTCGATGCCTCCACCAAAATTTTATCTACCCACTAACTTTGGAGTCCTGCCAATCTATGCTTAGAGGTGGCACCACACTAAACTTGCACAGGGGAGAAAAATCGCCACTGTAATTGCCTTGGCCTACTTTGTGCACTGCGGCTGTCACCTGCATGCTAGAACAATAATAATAATAATGTGCTAACATTAGGCTCCATGGGGGATAGAGTCCTCCCTGAGAGGCTCTAAGAACTTTAGAAGATTCAGTGTCGTAGTTGGGTTATGGAGTTGCTTATGAAACTGGAAAAGAAAAAAATTATGTACAAAGATGTAGGAGCCACTCATGGCTCAAATAAAGAACCTTTTTAGAAAATGTCCGTTTACAGGGCCACCAAAAACTTCATCGCCCTCCAAATTATGCAACCTATAAGTGTTGTTTGGAAATGCCTTAGAAATCTTGAAGGGACCTATCCAAAGGGATTCAAATTTACCATGCTTTCCCTTGTCCTATCTGGGTGCATCCCATTTGAGTACCAGGTCTTCCAACTGGAAATTTCTTATTGCTTTTCCTATCAAAGGCCTTCTTGATTTCCTATTGATGGTCATGTTCTCTATCCCTCACCTAATCTCTATTCTACTAGACTTATACTAGTTGATGAATCCTCTTGATCATGTCATCAGGCTCATCCTAGTAGTCTTGAAAGAACTTTACGACAGGCAGGGCAAGTTGAGAAGGAAAAATTTCTTCAGTCCCATATACAAGTTGGAAAAGAGAGATGCCCAGGGACCTCTTTGTTATCAGTCGAACAGCCCACAGAGAAAATTTGAGCTTTGAATTCCATGCTTTCTTTTTGTCGTCTAACAGTATTTTGATGATCTTTATCAGGCTTTTGTTAAAGGATTCTGCTAATACATTGCCTTAAGGGTAGTAGGGGGTAGAGTGGATCAGTGCAATTCTGAAATGCTCACAAAACTTGATCAATGGTTCAGCCTTAAAGGATGAAGCATTATCAGTGATGATTCTTTTTGGACAACCAAACCTTGCCACAATATCCTCAAGAAAACTAATGATTACTTTGTGAGAAGAACTCCTTGTGGGGATAGCTTCTATCCATTTAGTGAAGTAAGTTGTTGCAGTCAAGATCCACTTGTGCTGGCCACTTGAAGAAGGATGAATTTCCTCAATGAAGTCAATACCCCACTGCTGGAAAGGTCCTGAAGCCACCACAGGCTTCAATGGTAGAGATTTGAGTTGTTGCTTCCCAGAAAATTTTTGACATTTGATGCAAGCCCTAATTTTTTCATAGACATTAGTGAATAGAGTAAGCTAGTAGTACCCAACCCTGAGGATTTTATAGGTCATGGATCTCTAGAAATGATGTCCCCCACATAGGCTATCATGAAAATCAAACATAATCTTTTGGGCCTCTTGTGGTTCTAAACATCTCAGAAGCACTCCTAGAGGGTCTTTCCAATACAAGACCTAGTCAATAAGGAAATATATAATTGCTTTAAGCATTAAATCTCTTGTCTTTCTTTTCCCCATTCCATCTATAGGTTGCAACTCTTGCAGAAAATATATAACGTCTTTATACTAGGTGCATTCTGCCAATGGAGGGTCGTTCTGAGGGTTTTTATCAGTCAATTTAGCCTGCTGATTTTTTGAGCAAGTGTTGAAGAAGTTGAACCCCAAAGATTTACAATTAGATTCATCCAACAACTTGGTTAAACCTTCACCTTTAACTAGCTTGGTGGGATTTATTTCCAAGTCAAATTCAAGGATTTTGACAATCCACTTGCTCCTTTTCCCATCTATGTCAGGATGGATGAGAATGTCCTTCACAGAAGATAAAGGAACATTTGCAATGATATTCAAATGCAAGACATAGAATCTGAAAGCCTTGATATGTTTCACCAAGGCATAGGCTTGTTTCTCCATGATTTCATATTTTACCTCTGCATCTCTCAATGCCCTGCTGAAAAACGAAATTGGTAGCTCCATCCCTTCAACATTCTTCTACAATAAAACAGTTGCCACTGTATCAAATGAAGCAAAGAAAAAAATCAGAAAATTCTTGGAATAATCAGGACTGATTAGCACAGGAGCCTCAGTCAATGCCTTCTTGATTTGATTGAAGGAATCTTTGTACTTAGCATTCCATTTTACTTCATTCCCCTTTCTAAGCATGGTTGTGATATGCTTCACCAATTCAAAAAATTTTGAAACAAACCTTCTCAAAAAATTATTTTTTCCCAGGAAGGACTAAACTTCCTTCTTAGATCTGGGAAGTGGCAAGGTTTGAATAGATTCTACCTTGCTTGAATCAATTATGACCCTCTCAGTTGATATTATGTGCCCTAACAATTTTCCCTCCTTCATGGAAAATAGAGATTTTTTAGGATTTAGGGAGAGGCCAAACCTTCTGCATTTCAAAAAGACCCTTCTTAAATGACAACAATGTTCTTTATCATATCTGGAGAAAATTGTGATGTCATCTAGGTATATGACTACAAATTTATCCTTCTCCCCAATGAAGGTGATGTCCATAGCTCCTTGAAAGGTTGCTCCTGCATTCATCAATCCAAGGGAATTTTGGCATACATGAACGTACCCCAAGGAGTGGTGAAGGTTGTATTCTCTCTATCTTCAGGAAAGACAAAGATCTGATTGTAGCCAGAAAAACCATCAATCATGGAAATCCTGGATGTGCCTGCCACCCTCTACAATATGTGTTCCATCTTTGGCAACGGGTAATTGTCCTTCTTAGAGCTCCTATTCAGGTTTATGAAATCAACACAAAGTCTGATTTCTCCATTCTTCTTTCTTACTGGGACCAAGTTGGCCACCCATTCATAATATCTCAAAGGGACAATGATTTGGGCATCCAACAACTTATTTACCTCCCTTTCCATAATAGGCAACAACATAGGATTTATCTGTCTTAATTTCTGCCTAAATGGTTTGGTATCTTCCTTTAGTGGAATATTATGATCAATAATGTTGGTGTCATATGTTTTGAGGTCTTCATAGGTCCAGGAAAACACATCAACAAATTCCTTCAATAGCTCAGCATACTCGGCCCTCTGCTCTCTTGACAAGTTGCTTGACAATTTGACAAACTTTGGATCCTTCTTTGTACCAATATTGCACTCAGATATCTCAGCATCATCAATTGGCCTCTTAGATTTCACTGCCACATCATTATTGTAAAACATCATTTCCAAAGGAACTAGTCCCTTTGGAATGTGATTACTCGGTAATTGCACAATATGATGATCAACAATTTTACTCAAAAATTCATTAGCATGGGGGATATTTGCATAATCCTGGTCTTGATCAATATGCAATGTTGAAAACTCTTCAAAAGTTTCCATAAATCTTTTGATTTAAAGATCATCCTCAAACACTTTCCAATGCTTGACATTGTCGAGTATAGAGGGTCTATATTTCACTTCTACATCATACCTGAGCTTGGGTGGCAAAGGAATTCTAAAATTCCTCGCTAAAACAACCAAAGAATCAACCACTATATTTTCCTCTTGTTGGGCCTATGATATGACTAATTTTATGACGTTAATTAGATCCTTTTTTTCGAATGTGTATATGTGTTTTTCTTGCTTTGAAGAGTTTTTGAAGATCTTTTGTGTCAAATCTCTATGATCCACACCAGGTATGCATAATTCATGTTTTGTGATGATTTTGAGTTTAAATAAACATGCTTTTATGATCCTGAGAAACTAATTTGTGTTTTGTATGTCACAGGGAAAAATCGCAGCTTGTTTTTTCTTCTGTCACTCCATCTAGCACTCCATCTGACACTCAGTCCGACACTCCATCTAGCACTCTGTCCTGCACAAAAACCATGGGTGATTTGGCAGTTATGGTATCTACGGCCAACGATGGGAGAATCAGAGACATGGGTTTTTCTCGTGCTCATGGCCTCCAGCTATTGAACTCTTGACAACTCAATTTGGGTTGTTATGTTGGGAGATTATTGACTCGCCTCATTTCTAGAAGCCATTGGCAGTTAGGGCATCTTAAATTCAATTTACTGTTTTTAGAGAGGGTCGACCCTTCCAGTGGTCGACCTCTCAGCTTGTACAACTTATAAATACCACCTCAGTGGTCAGAAAATTGTTAAGAAGTTAAGAAGTAGAGTGTTAAAGAGACAAACAAAATTTAGCTCTGTTTTCCTATTTTCGTTTTGCCAGAACTGTGTAAAGATTGTGTTTTTAGTTTTAATAGTGAATTCGTGTTGTTGAAGCTTGTGGTTCTCATTTGAAGAGTAACCACGACTTGTTGGGGGGCCCACCAGCAGTATGGGTAACTATCCTATGATTTTTCTTGTGAATTGAGTAGCATATATTTATCTTTATTTCATTTTCTGTATATGAATTTTTATTTTGCTCCTTTGTTATATAAATTGTTGTTTATAATTTAATTGGTTTAATTTAGTTTTGCAGGTTATTATGAAGGATCTTTTTAATATGCAATGACTTTTTAGTTAGTAGAAGCAAGATTGCAAGCTTAGATACTAACCCTGTGTATAAGTAGATGGTAGATAAGTTTTCTCTTATGCTGAAACAGAGTTTTAATCCATGCTTTCTTTGACAGGGCTTCGGTGGATGGATAGTGTTATTTTTAGTTTTTATTTGTAGATTACTTATCTAATTGTTGTTTAGTTTTTCTTATCTAGTTGTTAGTTAGTTTGCTCACTTCATTTCTTGTCATATACTGAAATAGTGTTTAATTTTTGTTTATGAGTATTTCCTCATTTTGCAATTTGAATTATTAAATATAACTAGTTTAGTTTACTTCATGCAATTTCTTTCTTAGATATAGATTGCAATTTCAATTCATAGTTAATTATTGAGTTTAGTGTAGTATGAATTTTCTTCATTAGTATAGAATGCAATTGAGTTTATTAGCATAGTCTCGTTATATTGTTGATGATTAATGAATGATCAATAATCACATGGATATGCAGGATAATTGATGTTGTTTCCATAATAGCTAAGTTCTCACTGGATTGTCTAATTCACACTTTTCCCTTTGCTACTGAAGTCAATATTGAGTTTATCCCTCTTGAATTATCATTCATTGGCAAGTGCCATCATGATATCATAAGACACTGGAGACATAACCATCAACACTATATTTGATTTTTTCTTGCTTTCATAGATTAGAACATAGTTTTCTTGCTTTCATATATTAGAAGATAACTTCCTTGCTTTTGTAGGATAGTTAGTCTTCTTGCTTTGGTAGATTAAAGAGTAGTTTGCTTATTATAGATTAAATATTAGTTGTTAGTTACTTTTTTCTTTCAATTTGGTAGATTTCCTTTCATAAATTAGAAATAGTTGTGAAACTTAACTTAAGAATAGAGTTCACTTGTTTCTTAGCTTAATTAGTTTCTTATTGATTAGTTTACTTGATGTAGAAGTAAACTAGGTTAGTTAGTTGCTTACTTTCTTTAATAGGATAGTTTTTTACTTGTCTATTCTTGCTTTAGTAGGTTAGTTGCTTACTTGTCTATTCTTGCTTTGATAGGGTAATTTCTTATTGAATTTAAATAGGTTAATTACAAGTAGTTTGTTATTGTTATTGCTTATTAGGTGGATAGTTTTTTTTTGCTTATTGTTATGAATGAACTAGTTTTCTTTGAGTAGGGTTTTCATTTGCTTTCTTAGAACTATCCATCGATCCTTTGTTCAGAGGTTACTTACGGTACATATTTTGTGTTTCTTAGTAGGGTTTGATCATTACTAGTCTCTGCTTGAGTAGATTAGCCCTTAGATAGCCACTTCTTTAGTTAGACTATACTACCTCCAGTCCTTCTACCTTGGCATATATATTCCTACAACTCTAAGTTTACTTACCCCGGGTTGACAATTTAATTGAGAGTTTTTAGTGTGTTTTTAGTGCATATAGAACACCCATCATTTTTGGTGTCGTTGTCAGGGAGTTGTCTCAAGGTAGGAAATACCTAGGAAATAGATCATTTCTAAACCTTAGCATTAGTTTGGTGGTGTGGGAAATTTAAGGAGAGAGGTAAGAAACTGCGCATCTGCTGTAGCAGGTTCCCCTAAACCCAATGGTAGTTTTTCTTTTTGTTTTTGTTTGCTTTCATGAATATACCTAGAGACCCAAAAGGTAGATACGTTAAATATAAATCAGATCTTCCAACCAAGGTTCCTTCCAACCTTTTTGGGGGGAGGAACATTCCACTCATAAATTCTACAGACCGATACCGAAAAATAGGAGCTAGCTTAACCCAAGGAGCTAAAGTAGTCTCTGAAAATACTAAAATAGGGAGCACTATAGAACAACAAATTTAAGCATCAGTAATAGTGGAACAAGAGACAAGACCACTCGAGATTTCTGCAGAACCAAACAATACAACCTTTTATTTTACACCACCACTAGGAGAGCCTAACTTTGAAGACATTATAGACCCTGAACAGGTGAATATTTTGTTTGGTAGTTCAACCAACATAATTGTCTCTCAAGCTGACACAGAAACATTGGCACCAATAATCTCAACCGACTCGACTAGAGTCTCAGACAACCAAGCAGTAGGAAGACCTTTCCATCAGAGGGAAACCTTGTTTTCTTCAAGAATAAAACCACTTAAGTACTCTTGTTTTGGAAGCCAATCTAGTATGGATGATCAGGGGGATCATAACAATGTAAGACATGGGGAGGAAGAAGAAGCTAGAAACCAAACTAAAACTACCTTTGGGTTTCTAATTTTAGACACCACACCAAATGTCAACATGAAAAATATTCCTCTCTCAGCACTGCCCACCTTTTATGGTAAAATCATTGAAGATCCAGATGCCTTCCTATTTGAGTTCGACATATTGTGTAGGAGCTACAACTACCTACAAGATGCCCAGAAAGTAAAACTCTTTCCTTCCACCCTCAAAGAATCTGCACTAAGATGGTTCATGGGGTTGGGAGAATCCATAATTAGGTCTTTGGAAACCATAAAAGATATATTTCTTAAGAAGTACCAATATTACTGCAATACCAAAGAGTCTTGTAATGACATCTTCAAAATACAATAGTTAGAAGACGAGAATCTCAAGGACTATATGGAATGGTTTCCATACATCTCCTAGAAGTCAAAATACCATGACCTCCCAGAGGATGCATTTAGGGCTCTTTTCCTTAAGGGAATTTCAGAAGAATACCTAGAGATGCTTAACTTGATGTCATTATGTGACATCTCTCATAAACCATTTTCTAAAATATATGAAATGTGTAATAATTACTCAAGGAGTAGAGCTAAGACAAGAAAGAATGTTCAGGACCCTTACAGTAGAAACTTAAAACCAGGTAGTTCAGGTGGTATCACAATAACAGAGATAGGGAACCTTTTAGAAAACTTCAAGACAGATATCTTAAGAACAATAGGTTCCTAGTTGGACACCCTAAATATTAAAAAGAAACAGGAGGAGGAAAATGTAGCAATGAGCATATATTTCCCAAGATATAGGAGGAAGCATTTCTCAAGGGAATGCCCATTAGATAACATATCAGTTTGTGGCTCTTGCACAGAAGACCATTCAACTGAGAAATCTCCATCATTACCCAGTTTATTATCCATGTATAGGAGTGGGGATCTTGGTGAGTCCTCTTATGCACCTAGGAGTCCATGGAAGCCTAGGAACCAACCCACATACCCAAATCTACAACCTCAAGTTCCACCCTATTATCAAAAACAATAGTGGAACTCACCAAGTTGGCAAAACTGGTCTTCTCAGTACCAAAATCCTTGGCATAAAGGATGGAGAGTAGGGCATAACCAAGGAAACCCTCAAACTCCACCTGTCCCTATGTCCAACCATCCTTATCCTCAGTTTCCACCAAACACTCCACAAATTTTTCTAGGTTTTGTTCCACCATATTTACCTCCTATTCCACAACAACAACCACTACAATATTAGAATGAAAGCTCCCTAAGACCGACACTATTACCAGCACAAATAGTGCCCAATCCTAATAATAAGACCCCTCAACCTCTTCACAATGTTGAGATGCAGGCCTTCCTGACATATGTTATTACTCCTATTCCATTATAGGAAATTCAACTAAGATCGAGAAAAGTTTTGGATAGTCGGAGACCTTCAGTAGTCATCCAGGAAGAAGAAGAAGAAGAAACCACCAAACAATCCATGGATGAAACTAGGTGGGAAGATGTTATTATTTCTGAGGACAAAGAACCCAAGCTTCCCCAAAATGAACCTTCACAAATTATGAAGGCCCCTCCTTATCCAGACAGATTAGTAATCAAGAAACCTACCACCTGACCGAAATTTGACATCTTGAATGAACTGAAGAATATTTGTGTCAAGATTCCCTTACTTGAAGCCATTAAGGAAATTCCAATCTACAATAAGGTAGTCAAATAATTGTGTATTAAGAAGCCAGGTAGGAAGTTGAAGGATCCTCCGACAGTACATTTGATATGAGATCTTTCTGAATACATATCAGAGCATCCAAAGCTAGCAAAATATGGGAACCCAGAAAACCCCGTAGTGACCATAACCATTAATGAGGTTTCGATTGGAAATACTCTCATAGACCTAGGGGAAACCATCAATGTTATGAATGCTACTACCTTGGAGAAATTACAGTTACAACCTCTTCTTAGACCTACCCCAACCATTTTGGAATTAGCAGATAAAACTAGGGTTATACCTGAAGGAATTTTAGATGACATCATAGTTACTTTAGCCTCATGGGAGTACCTAGTAGACTTCCTTGTTATCCACTCAAAGGATCCTACCAAAGGCCATCGTATCATTTTGGGAATACCTTGGCTAGCCACAACTAATGCATTTATTGGCTGTAGAGAAGGAGAAATGACCATCTCAAACAAACTTTCTATCCATAAGCTCACTGTATACCCTCCAGCCCAACCTATCATGGAGAATATATGGTGGCTTGAATGTCCATATGAGAATGAGGACTGGGAAGAACCTGTATTTCCAAGTGACCATGCATGGGCACTTCAGGAGCACACAACGGAAAATGTGCTAAACTAGTTCATTTCTGCTATCACATGTGTTGATTTTCCACAATATTTTCCCCAATTTGAGCACATGTTTGGGGAAGAATTTCAGGAACAATTGGACCCATCCATTTTCTCTTTGACATATTTCATTTTCAATATAGATGAGTCTACCACATCTTATACTATGGCCTACGAGATTAGTCCAGGGAAATGTTTACATATAAACTTCGGGCTAGATCCAGACCAACAAAAATAGTTAGTAAGTATCCTTAAAGAACAATCAAGATCATTCTCATTGGAATACACTGACATGAAGGGTATATACCCTGACACATGCATCCATCACATATATATGCAGGGGGAAGTAACACCTGTTAGGAAACCCCAGAGAAGGATGAACCCATCACTCAAAGATATAGTAAAAGAGGAGATCCAAAAGTTATTAAATGTCAGATTTATTTATCCCATCCCTGACAGTAAGTGGGTATCCCCGCTTGTAGTGGTTCCAAAGAAAGTGATAGGGAAATGGATAATTTGTGTTGATTTATGGGAACTCAACAAAGCCACTCTGAAGGATTACTTTCGTCTTCCTTTCATCGACCAAGTTCTGGATACCTTGTCTGGAAAGAAATATTTCTCCTTTTTAGATGGGTACATCGAGTATAATCAAATTCTCATAGAACCCGAGGACCAGGAAAAGACCACCTTTACTTGTCCTTGGGGCACCTATGCCTATAGGGTCTTACCATTTGAATTATGTAATTCTCCTGCCACATTTCAACGGGAAGTACTAGCAATATTTGTTGATCTTATTCATAACCGTGTGGAGGTCTACATGGATGAATTCATAGTTTATGGAAAACCTTACCAGGAAGCCTTAGATAACTTAGAAAAAGTCCTTATCATATGCCAAGAAATGAACCCATCTCTAAGTCATGAAAAATGTAAAATGTTTTTGAGTGAAGGGGTGGTTCTAGGACATCATGTTTCATCTGAAGGGATAAAAGTTGATCCTGCAAAGATTGAGGTCATCGTCAGACTTCCACCCCCAAAGACTTAGAAAGAGGTGAGAATCTTTCTTGGACATGATGGATACTACCAACGGTTTATTGAAAATTTTACAAAGATTGTTGCACCTATGTTTGGATTGTTAATAAAGGATGTTGATTTTGTTTGGACTGAGCAGTGTCAAACTGCCTTTGAAACCTTGAAGGCTAAGTTGTCTATGGCACCAGTTCTTAGACAGCCCAATTGGACACTCCCATTTCACATATCTACTCATGCCTTTGACACCGAAATAGGAGGAGTATTAGGGAAGAAAGAGGACCAACAGTCCTATTCCATTTATTTTGTGAGCAAGAACTTGTCCCCTACTGAGTTAAACTACACAGTTACCGAAAAGGTATTCTTGGCAGTAGTTCATGATATCAATAAGTTTCGTCATTACATTAAAGGTTACAAAGTATTTGTACATATAGATCATTCTGCCAATAGATTTATCAGGAATAAACCCATAACTAATGGCCGAGTGACTAGGTGGCTCCTGCTATTGCAAGAGTTTAACATCATCGCGCTTGACTGACCAGGAAAGGATAATTTGGTAGATGATTTTATTTCATGAAAAATAAATGAGGATGATGATATCCCTATAGATGATAGTTTCCCAGATGAGCACCTTTTCTTCCTCTCTATAAATACCCCATGGTTTGCGGATATGGAAAACTATCTGGCTACTAGGAAGTTATTGTCTCATTTGTCACCTCATGAAAAGCATAAAATTATTACACAGAGTGTTAATTACTCCTTGGTTGGCCATGACCTTTTTCACATAGGTCCTGATATGATTATTCGTAGATGTGTCTGAGAGGATGAGGTATCAGAAATACTATGAAGTTGTCATGATGGACCATGTGGTGGCCATTTTTCTGACAAACGTACAACATATAAGGTGTTACATTCAGGTTACTATTGGCCTAGCATTTTCAAAGATGTTTCCAAGTATGTGAGGAGTTGTGATAGTTTCCAAAGGATAGGAAGACCTACGTCAACTAAAGAAATTCCCTTGCATGCCCAAGTTATGATAGAACCCTTTGAAAAATGGGCCCTTGACTTTGTAGGAACAATTTCACCCATGTCCCGTAAGAAAAACTATATTTTGGTTTGTACAGACTATGTCAGCAAGTGGGTAGAGGAAAAATCCTTATTCAGGGAAACATAAAAGTCTGTTGTCAAATTCATTTATGAAGACATATTTACTCACTTCGGTGTCCCTCATGAAATTGTTATAGAACAAGGTACTCAATTCACTTCCAAGTGATGAAAGAGCTAATAGAGAAATATGGCATTAAATACTGTAAATCTTCTCCATACCACCCACAAGCTAATGGTCAGGTAGAATATACAAACAAAGTTATAGAAGCTATCCTAACAAATACTGTTCAATTACATCAGTGGGATTGGGATGATAGACTTCCACAGGCCTTGTGGGCTTACCGGACCACCTAGAGAAACACCACCGAACACACCCCTTATGAGCTAGTGTATGGGAAACAAGTACTTCTACCAATAGAATTCCAAGTAAGGACATTTTGTATTGCTACTGAATTGGGATTAAACTTAGATGAGGCTCAGAAGTGATGATACCTACAATTGAATGAGTTAGATGAGATCAAGCAAGATGCCATCCAATGAACAATATTAGTCCAAAACCAAAGGAGCAAGTGGCATGACAAGTTTATTAAGAAGAAACACTTCCAATATGGTGATTGGGCTCTATTGTTTGATTCCTGATTTAAAACCTTCAAAGGAAAACTCACCACCCGGTGGTTGGGCCCTTACGAGGTAGTCACTGCATATGAGAATGGAGTTGTGAAAATCAAAACAATTGACGATGGACAAGTCTCCTTTGTAGTAAATGGACACTGACTCAAATTTTATCATAAGCCCATTTCCAAAAAATATTTTCTACAGGTCATTTCAAATGACAAGGCATTGGCCTTAGTAAATGGGGAAGTTCCCCCTTGTTCTTGAAAGTTTCCTACATTTTCTACTGTACATTTGTAAATAATTTTGAATTTTTTTGTCAAGCAATTCTAGAGATTTCTATAGGTATTTATTTCACTAGGAGTAGAGAGTTTCAAGGAAATATAAAAGAAGGATTTTTCTTCAAAACATTGTTACACTTGAACCTTGTTGTCTGCTAAGCATCAAATGAATATTGACTTGTTGTAATCAGCCATATTTTTGCAAATATGTTCATCTTCTCTTTTTCTTAAGGCATTCTAAAAAGCAGTTGCTCTTGAAAATCTTCACCACTATATAAGGAAGTGATACCGTAACCATCAAGCTTAGAGGTATCTCGTACAGTTTCTCCTAAGAAACCCAAGTAAGTGAGTAAAGAATCTTTATTAAAGAGCAACAAAGAGGTCTGATTCACGGTTAGTCATGGAAACATCACAATAACTACAAAACAAGAAAGTAAGTTGAGTCTAGAGATACCATTATGTTCTTTTTGAATGGTACCATCCACTATATACTAAATAACTTGATTATATCATATCTTTAGATAGGCCATGTCTGCTTAAGCACACGTTACATCAAGACAATCACTAAGGAATATAACAGAAATTCATCCTCTAACATAAATACCATCCCAATTGAAAAAGAAAGAAAAATTTGTTGTCAGAGTTGTCCCCCCATATTCTTTAACAAAGCAATATTATACTAAAAATCTTAAAAGATGGAGGGCTAGTCTCTGAGGGTGTAAGAGGCTAACCCGCTGGGATACTGAATAGGTCGGCTGGCAGCGGGTACCGACCTGTGGTATGACTAGGTAAACCCATTGAGGTACTAAACAGGCTTGCTGGCAGCGGGGAATTCTACCTAGCGAGGATGGTAATCTGACAAAAAATAAATAATAAATTTAAACTTGTCCTGATGTACAACATTACTTTTAGACAAAGCTAACATGAAGTATGTATGATTAAGCTAAGATTAAGGAACTCCATAAACTTGCCATTGGGAACTAACTCTGAGACTATCTTGAAACTCTCTTGCCTACCTCTTCTTTTCTATATATAGGATCTCTTATCCTATAGGTGGGGCCATCTTCTAACTGTCTCGTCAGACCAATCTATGAAATTTATCTTTACACTTTACAAACTGTAAATCTTGGATATCAGGAGAATTGATTGGCCTCCTATATTTTTTATTGTGATGTGTCACAATAATTAGGTGTGGGGGAGGGGTTCATGAGTTGACAAATGATCATTGCCTAGAAATTTAAATCTTTGTAAAAAAAAATTGTATTATTTTCATGATACAGGTTATTACATCGACAATCATTTTATTTTAAAGTGCTAAATCTCTAGTGTGCTCTAAACTATTGTACTTAAAAAAACCACTTTATTGGTTCATTTTTGTTACAGATAGTTCATTGTAGGTTTGACATTACATGTTCATAATCACTAGGTTGATCACATGTGAAGGTAGATATTCCACCTTTAAAGCCTCCCATTTCAGATTGTTAGCTCATTTTCAGTTCAATAAAACTTTGAACTTTCCCTTTTAATTTATAAAGAGCTTGGAGAATATGTCCTCTCAAGTGAGGAAGAACATAACCAACCTCGACAACATCCTCTTCCACCATGTCTTGATCAAACTCCTTGTTCTAGCTGAATTAGAAAAACAGGGGAAAACTTGGGATGCATTCATTTATCAATTTTCAAACCCTCACTTGACATTCAAGACCAACAAAAAGAAACTTGGCCTAAGGACTATTTCTCCATCTAAACCCCACTCTCTGAAATCTCCAAACCCCCTACACAAGCCATTTCTTTACCGTAACAATTCAAGAAGCTTGTTGAAACCCCTGCATCCTCATCGGGTAAAAAGACGAAGAAGCCTATTGTTAACCCCCTGATGCCTTCAATATATCTTGATCCTACACCCAAGAAGCTACAATAAGTAATTCAAAAAGACTTTCCTACAGTTCCCACAAATAGGAGAGGTGCTAATCGATTTAATAGAGGACCCTTTCGAAAGAGTACCCGGATCACAAGAGGAAAACTATATGTAAAACCCCTGACTACTTCGGACCCTATCCAAGTATCCTCCAACCTTGAGAGTCCTCATAAAAGACTTAGGGAAGTATCTCCAGATGAATTGGAGCCTCAAAGAAAGACAAAATCAGAACCTACTTCTCCTCATCAACCCCCTATTACTCCTACCTCATCGATGCCTACTCCAGATCCTAAGAATGATACACTATCCACATCTTTCAAAGGATCTAAGCCTTCCTCCAAGATAACTGATCCTTCTCTAGCCATTGAAAATCTACAAAAAGAGAATTTTCAGCTGCTGCAACAGTTAGAAGAGAGGAAGACAATGGACACACATCTTCACCATGATAATGCAGTCCTCCAAACAAAGGTGAATTCCCTTCATAGGTCGGTTGAAGAGATGAAAAAATCCAACTGTAACCTCATAGCACAATTGAAGCAGCACAAAAGGCATAAGTCAAAATCTTCACAACAAGAAGGAGAAGCTTCTAAAGCTGATCCTCCTCAACAAGCTTAGTCACGAGGAAAAATTTATTTTTGTTTGCAGTGGGACCTGCAAAATATTAGGTGTGGGGGTAATGTTGGCCCCGTGATATGACTAATTTTATGACGTTAATTAGATCTTTTTTTTCAAATGTGTATATGCATTTTTCCTGTTTTGAAGAGTTTTTGAAGAGCTTTTGTGTCAAATCGCTACGATCCACACCAAGTATGCATAATTCATGTTTTGCGCTAATTTTGAGTTTAAATCAACATGTTTTTATGATCCTAGGAAACTAATTTGTGTTTTGTATGTCACAGGGAAAAATTGCAGCTTATTTTTTCTTCCGGCACTCCATCCAACACTCGGTCCGGTACTCCATCCGACACTCTGTCCTGCACAAAAAACATGGGTGATTTGGTAGTTATGGTATTGACAACCAACGACGGGTGAATCAGAGACATGGGTTTTACTTGTGCTTGTGGCCTCCAGCTACTAAATTCTTGACAACTCGATTTGGGTTTTTATGTTGGGCGATTATTGGCTTGCCTCATTTCTAGAAGCCACCGATAGTTAGGGCATCTTAAATGAAATTTACTGGTTTTAGAGAGGGTCGACCCTTCCAGTGGTTGACCTTTTAGCCTGTACAAATTATAAATAACACCTCAGTGGTCAGACAATTGTTAAGAAGTTAAGAAGTAGAGTGTTAAAGAGACAAAGACAATTTATCTCTGTTTTCCTATTTTTGTTTCGCCAGAACTGTGTAAAGACTGTGTTTTTAGTTTTAATGGTGAATTCGTGTTGCTGAAGCTTATGGTTTGCATTTGAAGAGTAACCACGACTTGTTGGGGGGCCCACCAATAGTCTGGGTAACTATCCTATGAGTGTTCTTATGAATTGAGTAACATAGATTTCTCTTTATTTCATTTTCTGTATATGAATTGTTATTTTTCTCCTTTGTTATATAAATTGTTGTTTATAATTTAATTGGTTTAATTTAGTTTTGCAGGTTATTATGAAGGATCTTGTTAATATGAAATGACTTTTTAGTTAGTAGAAGCAAGCTTGCAAGCTTAGATACTAACCCCGTGTATAAGTAGATGGTAGATAAGTTTTATTTTATGTTGAAATAGAGTTTAAAACAAAGTTTTAATCCATGCTTTCTTTGACAGGGCTTCAGTGGATGGATAGTGTTAGTTTTAGTTTTTATTTGCAGATTACTTATCTAATTGTTGTTTAGTTTTTCTTATCTAGTTTTTATTTAGTTTTCTCATTTCATTTCTTGTCATATGCTAAAATAGTGTTTAATTTTTGTTTATGAGTATTTCCTCTTTTTGCAATTTGAATTCTTAAATAGAACTAGTTTAGTTTACTTCATGCAATTTCTTTCTTAGATCTAGATTGCAATTTCAATTCGTAGTTAATTATTGAGTTTAGTGTAGTATGAATTTTCTTCATTAGTATAGAATGAAATTGAGTTTATTAACATAGTCTCGTTATACTATTGATGATTAATGCATGATCAATAATCATATGAATATGCAGGATAATTGATGTCGTTTCCATAATGGCTACGTTCTCACTGGATTTTCTAATTCACACTTTTCACTTTGATATTGAAGTCAATATCGAGTTTATCCCTCTTGAATTAGAATTCATTGTCAAGTGCCATCGTGATATCATAAGACACTGGAGACATAACCATCAACACTATATTTGAGTTTTTCTTGCTTTCATAGATTAGAACATAGTTTTCTTGCTTTCATAGATTAGAAGATAATTTATTTTCTTTTGTAGGATAGTTAGTATTCTTGCTTTGGTAGATTAAAGAGTAGTTTGCTTATTATAGATTAAAGATTAGTTGTTAGTTACTTTTTGCTTTCAATTTGGTAGATTTCCTTTCATAAATTAGAAATAGTTGTGAAGCTTAACTTAATAATAGAGTTCACTTGTTTCTTAGCTTAATTAGTTTCTTATTGATTAGTTTACTTGCTGTAGAAGTCATCCTAGGTTAGTTAGTTGTTTACTTTCTTTAATAGGTTAGTTTCTTACTTGTCTAGTCTTGCTTTAATAGGTTAGTTGCTTACTTGTCTATTCTTGCTTTGATAGGGTAATTGCTTATTGAATTTAAGTAGGTTAATTACAATTAGTTTTCTTTTGTTATTACTTATTAGGTAGATAGTTTTATTTTTCTTATTATTATGAATGAGATAGTTTGCTTTGAGTAGGATTTTCATTTGATTTCTTAGAACTATCCATCGATCCTTTGTTTTGAGGTTACTTAGGGTACAAAGTTTGAGTTTCTTAGTAGGGTTTGATCATTAGTAGTATCTGCTTGAGTAGATTAGCCCTTAGATAACCACTTATTTAGTTATAATATACTACCTCTAGTCCCTCTACCTTGGCATATATATTGCTACAACTCTAATTTTACTTACCCCAAGTTGACAATCTAATTGAGGGTTTTTAGTTTGTTTTTAGTGCATATAGAACACCCATCGCCTCTCTCAGAATGAATGAAATGTTGAAGGCCAAGAAAAAACTCTCAATCAGGTCCCACAATTCATTTCTATAGGTTTTGAGCCTGTGATGCTTAGCTTGATAAAGATTTCTAATATGATTAACAATCAATTATGCATCTCCAAACACAGGTATTTCCTTTATCCCCATGTCTTTTGCAGCCCTTAAGCCCAAAACGAGAGCTTCATAATCTGCCACATTATTGGTAGCTTCAAATTCCAGTTTGTAGAACAGAGATATGGTCTCTTGAGAGGGTGAAACAAATACCAGTCCAGCACCAGCAACATCCTTAGAGGAGGCTCCATCAAAGAACATTTTCCAAACAGAGGTGGTGGAGAAAGGTACTTCATGCAAAACCATGGGTTGATTTTTGATTTTTAAAGGAGGCTTGGGAGCATCAGTGAACTGCAATAAACTAGAACCCAACTCGGTGTCAAGTGCGAAGATAGGATGGTTGGTGGGGTCAGATTCATCACTAATAATATAGGCCAACTAAGATTCTTTGTACAGTCTCCTATGTTCCCCCCCAAATACAGGAATGGTAGCATATGTGAGGTCCATCTACAATGTTCCTCCGAGTCTTTTTATCCAAGATCTTGACAACAACATGCTGAAATTTGGGGGAACATATGCTACCAAAATGTCCATGACCACACTTTTCATGGGTAGTTGAAACAAGGTCACAACTAGATCTTTGATGAACCCAAGACATTGCACTTTCCTAGAGTCAAAGGAATACAATTCATGATATGATTTTTTGATTTCTAGTCCTAGTTATTCCATGAAAATATTTGGCATGATATGATGAGACGCCCCTGAATCCATCAGACAATTATGAAACACCTTATCATGTATATTCATGGATGTGTAGAAGGGAGGGGATGAATCATATTTTTCTTCTATCATGGGACCTAAAATAACTGTTGGATTTTAATCTTGCAAATTGATTGAGTATGTGGGATGATTTGGGGGTTCAGGCAACAATAGTTTAGAGAGGATTCTTTTAAAATATTCATGCTTGACTAGCTGTGAAAGGGGTACATGGATTCTGATTTTCTAAATTTCATGCTCAAAGTTGAAAGAGGAGGGGGGCTTCAGAATTTCTCTCACTTATGGGGCAGGATCCTTGGCTACGGGTGGGGGGGTTTGAATCTTCTTAGCTTTTGTTGTCATTTGCTACATTTTTATAAGGATTCTCTACTCTGGAAGGTTGATCAGGGATGTCAGACTTCCCTTCTTTCTTCTTAGACCTGAGGCTATATTTATTGGGACTACTATTTCTCTTCTCCCCTTTACTCAACTCATTTATTTGACTGTCCATGAGGGACTCCTTGTAGGCAGATTGGGTTAAATGGGGAAATGGGGAGGTGTCTCCAAAGAAATGGATTTCGAGATCAAGCTCTTCTTCCTCCCTGTCTTCATCAACAACGAGATTGTTTTGGAGAGGGGTTTGTATTTTCTGATCATCCCTATCTATGTTTCTAGGTTCTCTTGGAAGAATCTGAGGGGTATTAATTTGTCTTCTAAATTGCCTCTGTTATTAGTATTTGGGGCATTCTTATAACCTTGATTCTCTTCAAACTTCATTTTCTCCATTTCTACAGACAGGGACTTTACCATCTTGGTCAATTCATCCACTTGAGGGTGGGATGTAGCAGAACCAGAGGTTGAGGCCTCAGATTTTCCCCTTCCTCTGTCTTTGTCAGCTTTATTCCTAAGTTTGTCAACCGCAAACACATTGGACTCTACTTTCAGGGCTTCATATTTCATGTGAGCCAAGAAAGTATCTCTTCTTTCTCTTAACAGGAGGCAAAAATCGGGGTCAAAGGCACTAGCATAAGTAATTTTGGCAGAGGCTTTTGTAGGCTTTATCTCGGCATGGATCTTATTGTACATTTTGTTGATTCTTTTGGAGAAGTCGGAGACAGATTATCCCTCCTTTCTCTTTAGGGTCCTGAAATCTATGATATAATACATAAAGTCTTTCTTATCCCCCCATTTCCTCAGGAAAACATCATCTAGAGCCTCGATCCCATATATAGATCCAAGGGTCAATCCACTAAACCATTTTCTAACCTCACCATCAAGGCTCTGGACAAAGATTCTCATCTAGACATCTTCATTTTCAATATTCTGATTGTTTGCATAACTGTAGAAGGCAGCAAGGTGTTCTTCAGTAGTTATGTCTTCCTCTCCCAAGAATTTGGGCATATACTTTAGGTAATCTCGAGCGGGGAGAGCATTCATGGGCTAAGGTAAGATTAGGGGGGCATATCTAGTAGCCACTATGACATTCATTATGTTTCTAGGGGGTTTATAACCTACCATAGGGATAATAGGTGGAGGATAATTAGGAGGGGATGGGATAATAGGTGGAGGAGCAAAGGTTGCAGGGCTTGAGGGAACAAAGGTTTCCCTCTTTGGAGAAGCAACAAAAGTAATAGGAGGAGGGGTGAAAAAGACTAGGGTAGGAAAATGTTTTTAGGTGTTGGGTATAAACCAGGGTACAACTTCAGGGGAGAGAGGAGTGACAAGGATTTCTCCCTCCAATCCCATTCCAAGAGGGGAAAAATCAACAGGAACACTCCCAAAATTTAAAGTTCGGGAAACTCCAACAGGAGGTATAATAGTAGAATGAGATGCAAAAATTGGAGTTCCTATATGAGGATAATGGAAATCATCAGAAATACCTGGTTCAACAGTAGAAGTGTCTTCTTGGAAGGCCTTTCCCTTTCTGATAATTTTCTCTGGGTCAACTTCAGGTGTTGCTAGAGGAATTTGTCGAGTGGACCTCGTGTGTGTGCCCCTGGAAGCCACATCTGAAACAATGGAGTCGTAATAGTGGAGTCACCAGGTGCATAGTTGCAATATTGATGTAATAAGTTATGATGGACGTTCATAACCAGTAAGCTTTGTCGTTCAATCCCGAGGAAAATGTTCAATTCATCCCCGACAATGGCGCCAGAAATGTTATCACTAGAAGTCACCTCTAGATTGTGACAGAGGTAAGCCCAGTACCCATCAGTTTGTATGTCACAATGAATGAATTTAAGGAGGGTATAATGGACACAGACTCATGATTATATCACTTTTAATCAAAAAACTGGGTTGGTATGCATAGGAAAATGAGGTCTCGATCTAACTCCAGTCAGTAAGTTTTGGTATAGTGGTGAGTATGGGGAAGAAATTGAGGAGAATGAAGTGGCCTGCTATGGACATCCAGTCTTCTAGCAACCCAAGGATGAAAAAATCAAAAAACAAGATCCTCTTGGTTCAGAGTTTCAAGGAACTAAATGAAATTATTATTGAATTGAAATCAAACATACATCACAATTCATTAACAACAACTTGACTAGATCATCCATGCCTGGGTCATTCAATGTTGGAAGAAAAATACAACACAAAAGACTGGTGGTGATGTCATTGTGATCAAACCTACATCACAAAAACACAACTATCCTCGACTAGATGCTCGAGTGTTATAACGCAACTGTTACAGAGAGATGAAAGGAAGATGAATTACATTAAACAAGAAATCTTAGATACATGTACATACTAGAGAACCAGAGGCTTCATCAAAATTTTACAATACGGGAGCACTTCTCAACCATCGACACCCACAAAATATGAGGAATACTCCTATATACTCAGATCAAAAAATACGAAAGCATGCTCAAGTCTCTGCATTGAGTGAATTACGTCTGCATGTTTTGTGATAGACTATGCATGTAGTCTCATGTCAGAAGCGAGCTCTGTCATATGCAATCATGTTTCGGGAAGGTTTTGCAGTGGAGTTGACTTATTGACAGTCCTTTCTTGGGATTTCCATTTATGGTGGAAAGGATATTAAACCACCACCAACCAACCTCAATAATTTCTTCATCAGGTGAGAGTCGGAGAGGATACTATCCGTTGATCAGAGTGGACATGTGGTGGATGATTAGACCCTTCGTTAATTCAGAATTCAAGGGTATCATGAGCAACAAAAATATAGGACTCCCAAAGCCTGAAGTCCCAAAGAGAATCAGGGTTGTTAGATGCAGAGGCCACGTGGAGGGACGATCTTGCCTCCGCTAGTTCGATGTTCAGAGGTAATTCAAGTCACAGTAGTTGGAACTCCCGAGGTATGGGATTCCAAAGTAGAACATGGAAGTTGGTTCCGAAGGACACGTGGACCGCCTGGAGTAAGCCTTCATCACTGTGGAGATTTGACATTCGGAGGAAAATAAAGTTGGAAGAACCAGGATTCCTGAAGTCCAGAGTCCTAGAGCTCATCATGGCCATTGATTTCTAGAGAGTGGAGAGTCATCGATTTAAGTCCTTCGCGAGTTCTCCAGTTCGACACTCTGAGGTTTTGGATAAGTAGTGTTGCAGGAAGTTCTGAATCCCAGATATGTGAAGTGTATTTTCAACCGTTGATTTGTGGTGATACGAGAATCGTCTGATTCGATTTGGGGTTCGGCTCTCTAGGAACATTGCACGTTGGAGCAGTCATATCTCTTGAATACCAAAGTTGTGGAGAATATCTCATCCATTTTTCTTCCTAGGATTGTAATCTGTTGATCTCACAGGTGGTTCGTCAGTTCACAAGTTAACATACTCGGAGGAATAGGAGTGGAGTAGCATTGAACCACCTTGAGCCTGAAGCTTCAAACTACCGAAATAAAGCATTATTGTTAGTGCCTATTGAGTTAATCCCTCAGTTCCATCCCTTGGTCATATGAGTTTTAGGCCCAAAGAAAAAGGACCTACGGCCTGAAATTGTGATTTTGATTTTTAAAGGGTTTTAAGAAGGAGCTTGGAGAAAAAATGTGTGCAGGCTTGTTATTGGACATGTGCATAGGAAATTAAGGACCTTTGTAATCTTTTTGGGGCTCAGTAGGGGCCCGAGAGAAAATCCAGATTCATCTTTTGAATGATCCTATACTGAGAGGTCGCGCAGGCCACAGGAGGAGGTGGGGGTCTGCATCATACAACAAGACTTGGGCAGAACACTTGCAACATATTCAGCAGGTTCTACACACCCTGCGACAACACAAGCTATATGACAACTTGGAAAAATGATCCTTCGGCATGGATAGGGTCCAACACCTAGGCTACATCATGGATCAACATGGTTTTCATGTGGATCCCGCCAAGATCTAGGTCATCCATGACTGGCCAGCCCTAACCACACTCATTGAGCTTCAGAGCTTCTTAGGCCTTGCCAATTTCTATCATAGGTTCGTGTTGGGATTCTCCCATATTTCATGGGCCATCATCCAAGTAACGAGGGGTGGTGGTAAGGAAAACTTTGTGTGGGGCCTTTCCCAACAACAAGAGTTCGATGATTTAAAGCAACACTTGTGCTCACCCAAGTACTTTCATTACTGGACCTACAACAACCCTTTGATATCGAGACAAATGCTTTAGACTATGTTGTGGGCATATTTATCACTCAGCATGACCACCCCATGGCCTATAATAGTGAGACACTATCATATTTTTTTATGTAAGTACCCTACTTACGACAAAGAAATGTACTCCATTGTGCAAGCATGTCACTAGTGGAGACATTACATTCTTAGGAAGAAGACAAGCATCCAAATAGATCTTAAGCCACTGCATTTCTTCCATATACAAGGAAAATTGCAAAATGACCACCATCAGAAGTGGTCCACATACATATAGCAGTTCCACCTCAACATCAAGTATAAAACCAATAGTACCAATTGAGTCGTTGATTGTCGCAGTCGACCTCCAGTCATGGCACTCACCACGGTTCTCAACTCTTGCGGCCATGAGACCTCCGTATGGCCCAATGTTTATGAAACACTATCATATTTTTTTCGTAAGTACCCTACTTATGACAAATAAATATACTCCATTGTGAAAGCCTGTCGCTAGTGGAGACATTACATTCTCGGGAAGGAGATAGACATCCACATAGATCATAAGCCACTATAGTTCTTGCAGACACAAGGAAAATTGCAAAATGACTTCCATCAGAAGTGGTCCACATAGTTGCAACAGTTCCACCTCAACATCAAGTATAAAACCAGTAGTACCAACTGAGTCGCTAATTGTCACAGCCGACCTCCAGTCGTGGCACTCACCACGGTGCTCAACTCTTGCGGCCGTGAGACCTCCGTATGGCCCAATGTTTATGAGACACTATCATATTTTTTCTATAAGTACCCTACTTACAACAAAGAAATGTACTCCATTGTGCAAGCCTGACGCTAGTGGAGAAATTACATTCTCGGGAAGGAGACAGGCATCCACATAGATCATAAGCCACTGCAGTTCTTGTAGACATAAGGAAAATTACAAAATTACCACCATCAGAAGTGGTCCACATACCTACAGCAGTTCCACCTCAACATCAAGTATAAAACCAGTAGTACCAACCGATTTGTTGATTTTCATTGCTGACCTCCAGTCTTGGCACTCACCATGATGCTCAACTCTTGTGGCCATGAGGCCTCTATATGGCCTAATGTTTATGAGACAGACCTTAAATTCGCCACCACATACCAAATGTTGGGTGCAAACTTATTTTCCGCTAATTTCCATCTTCAGGATGGGCTATTGTGTCGACCAGGCCATCTTTGTGTTCCATCAAGAGAGAGAGAAAATTTGATTTTAGAATTCCACTACCGTCAGGTGGTAGGACACTTCGACATAGAAAAGACAGTGGCAGTGCTGTTGAAACATTTCTACTAGCCGAAACTTCAACAGGATGCTAACAAGTATATTAGGTCCTGCACTACCGACGTTATTTCCAAACCGACCACTAGGAAACAGGGCCTGTACACCCCTTTGTCTACTCCTGAAAGTCCATGCAAATCCATATCAGTGGAATACATGCTGGGAATTCCATCGAACAAGAGGGGAAATGACTGTGTTTTTGTGGTTGTTGATCACTTTTCTAAGATGGCGATCCTAGCTGCCTACAAGAAGAGCATCACAATAGAGGCCACTACCAAGATATTTTTTGAATGAGTCTAGGTACATTTTGGAATCCCACAAACCATTCTCTCATATCGAGACATTCGGTTCCTCAACACATTTTGGTCGAGCCTCTGGTCACTGTTGGACACGAAGCTCACCAAATCCACTGCCTTCCACCCCCAGACAGATGGCCAAACTGAGGTCGTCAATCGGATGATCGTGCATATATTTCCCATGTACAATTCCAAGCACCCCCAAACATGGGATGAGAGTCTTCCCTATGTTTATCATAGCTACAAAATATCCCTACATAGCTCGACCAACCACAACCCCTTTTAGGTCGGGTTGGGATTCCAACCATTGGGTCCCATGGATGTTGCACTAACTCTTACGACCACCCTAACCGATTCATCACTTGCTCCAAATGAAACTAACAAAGCCTCTCGGTTCATTGAGTGGATCCATCACATCCTCCAATAGGTTCAGGATATTTTACAAAAGTCCAATGCCAAGTATAAGAAACGCCATGATCAACACCAGGTGGCACATAAGTTTCAGGTGGAAGACAAAGTGTGGTTACACTTGCAGAAATAACACCTTACAGGCCCCAATAAGAAGCTTCACCCACTCCATTAATTAACTTAAACCATCACCAAGTCTATGGGTGACAATTATTTTGAGCTCAATATTCCCCCTTTCCTTGGCCTGCACCCAATGTTGAACGTGGATCTCCTTAGGCCATACTTCCCACCATTATTGGACACCTAAGAGATAACAAAAAAATTGACACCAACAAATCTCAACCCTGACTGCATGCAATAGGTATCCAATGATCATATTGTGGACACACAGGTCAAGGTCTCTCACTAGAAAAGGATCCATCTTTATCGAGTTGTCAAAGCAGGGAAACTCCTGTACCAAGGCAAGTGGCTCACCAAGGGCCAAATTCAGCAGAAATTTCCTCATCTGATGGGGTTACTCAATGCAATGGAGACCATTACTTCCTAAGGGGGGAGGATTGGTCGATATGGATGTCGATGGCCTCCCACCTATTCCAACTGGCTCATTTTGGCAGTTTTCCAGTTCAATAGTTTTTTCCTAGTTTTCGGGTCCTTGACTTCTGAGGCCATTTTGAGGCCCTAAATAGAATTTTTAGGGCTCGCCACAATCGAACTATACCCATAGTTATATTCTAATGGAAACATGTGTAGTCCTTGGATAGACCTTTTCAAGGGGCTATCGTGTGATTAAAATGGAGATTGTATGCAAAATTTACTACCACGGGAAGTTGATTTACTAGCTTACGCCAACAAGGCCCACATGAATTTTGGCACTTCATCTTCTAGGGTTAGGTTTTTAGATGTCTAGGGTTTTGGCATTCCTGTTTATTGTAAAAAGGCTTGGAGAGCCTCATTGTAACCATCTTCTTGTGAATGAGTGCAACCGTCACATCTCTTCTCAGAGATAAGCTGCCACCATTCTAGCAAGCTTGTTTTTCGCTTCATTTTACAGTTTCAACACATTTTCTTATTGAATAGAAACCAATTTTATTGTATCTTTTTTATTCTTGTGTCTGTGTGTTAAGAATAATAATAATATGTATTAATTTTCGTTCTGCTCATAAGCTACGTATCAATTTGCGACGATTGTTCGTCGCTATATAGATGAAAAATCGTGGCAAAACACAACTGGAAAGATATTTTTCCCCAAGAATGTTATATTTGCCACTATTTTTTGTCTCTATATAGACGAAAAATCCTGGAAAAACAAAAAAGAAAAGTTTTTGTTTCCATGAGAATGTTATATTTTCCATGATTTTTCATCGCTATATAGATGAAAAATCATGGCAAAACACAAATGAAAAGTTTTTGTTCCCATGAGAACATTATAGTTGCCACGATTTTTCGTCTCTATATATAAGGATGTTCATGGCAAAACACAAATGAAAAGTTTTTTGTTTCCATGAGAATGTTATATTTTCCATGATGATTCATCTTTAGATAGATGAATATTCGTGGAAAAACAGAAATGAAAATATTTTGTTTCCATGAGAATGTTATATTTTCCACGATGATTCGTCGCTATATAGACGAGGACTATAGGTTTTAAAAAAAAATGCTAGCCAGGGAGATTTGGAGAATCAACCAGTCTTGTGAGGTATTGACAAAATCTGGGGGGAACGTACAACCTTTGTGAGTCAAACCAAAAGTCAAGATGAACGAGATGTTATATGATCTTGTGAGTCTAGCTAAGGCAAAGACAAAAGTCAAGATGTAATTCTAATGCAAAAGTCGGGGGGAACATACAACCTCTGTGAGCATAGATAGTATAGTGCAAAAGTCAGGAGGAATGTACAACCTCTATGAGCATAGATAGAATAGTGAAAAAGTAAGGGGGAACGTACAACCTCTATGAGCCTAGTCAATCCTTGTGAGCCATGAGAAAAAGTCAAGGAATCTAGCAAAAGTTAGGTTGAACATAAAATTCCTATGAGCTAGAAACAAAAAATATTCATTATATTGAGAGTGATGAAAATGTATTGATCTAGTGCATTAGAACGTGTAATATTGTCCACCATGAAGTGAAATTTGAATTTCAAAGTTGAGAGTCAATTTGAATGAGTTGTTAAAATCAAGTTGTAAAAGCTCAAGTTAAGAGTCAAGTTGAATGAGATGTAAAAGTTCAAGCTGTAAAATTCAAGTTACATCCATGCCATTCATGCATGACAAGTTGCAGTGTAGGTGTCCAACAAAGGCAATGATAAGTTTCTCCATAACAGTGCTGGTATATCAGTTAATAGAGAGGCAGTATATCAATTAATAGAGAGGTAGCATATCAGTCAATAAAGAGGAAGCATAGCAGTCAATAAAGGACCATTGGTCATATCCAATCATAACAAGATTTATAATCATAGAAATAATCATAGAAAGGTATCCAATCATAGAAATAATAATAACAAGGTATGGAATCATATCAGTAATCAACATTTTCATAATCAAGTTGAAATATTACATAAGAATAAAGACATGGTTGTCCAAGTAGACCTAGAATAACAGAAAATACATGATGATATTACAACTCAGTACACACAAAATCAAATTTTCATATCATCTAATATAGGGTGCGAGTTTCAACTTACACATGGTGCGAATATGAATTGATACAGGCTACGAGATGCATCTTACACAGGCTGTGAATATCAGTTGATACAGGCTATGAGTTGCAACATACACAGGCTATGAATATCAACTGATACAGTCTGTGAGTTGCAGCTTACATAGGCTGCGAACATCAGCTGATATAGGTTGTGAGTTGCATCTTACATAGGCTACGAATATCAGCTAATACAAGATGTGAGTTGCATCTTACAAAGGTTGTGAATATCCGTTGATATAGGATGCAAGTTGAAACATACACAGGTTGTGAATATCAGCTAATACATTATGCGATTTGAAACTTACATAGGCTGTGAATATTAACTAATACAAGATGCAAGTTGCAGCATACATAGGCTCTGAGTATCAACTTAAACAGGATATTAATATCAACTGATACAGGCTGTGAGTAGAATCATATATATCAACAATTATATCAGTCCAGAAAAATAGAATTTTATCACTCTGGCAGCGCACAAATTCTTCCACACTCCTAGTATAAAACAAACACATTTATCAACAAGTTTCTGAGTCTATTACAGGTTACACGGTCAGATCAGATCATATAAAAAATATAAAACTAAAAATCATAAATGAATATATGTCATATATGATAAAATTATGTAAAGATACCACTTACCCCATAAGAATGTATTTGAGCTTTCAACTCATTAATTCTTGTGTTGATCTCCTCCGCCATGGTTCTTCTGCTAATTAATCCAAGTAATTCTATGTTTTCCCTTTTCATGGCCTTCCTAACAATTTCCATTGGATTTGTCAAATAAAAAATTTCTTCCTCAATCACCTCATCATCCACATCGAGTGTGGACTACAAACATCAAACAATAAAATTAAGGAAATCAATTTTAACATTAATAAATTTAGTTATTGTAATTTACCTGATGCAGTACAACGGGTGAATTTCCACAGTCACCCTGGACAGATGTAGATGCATGTGACTTTCCACAATCACCTTGGATGGATGTATATGCAAGTGACTTTCCACGGTCACCCTGACACAATAAATCAATCAATAAAATTTATGAAAATAATTTTAACATTAAAAAAATAGATATTGTAATCATATTAACAACTATTATAAAATAATTGTTTTTTTAATTACATCGAAGTTTACATGTTTGGAGCTGCCTCTAGACCATGCAGGCATACGGGCATGATCCCTCTACCACAATACAGGAAGCAGTAGAATTAATGCAAATGGTTCAGTTAAATGGTATATAAGATAGTTAATGCAAAAAAATAAATAATAAGAGTGATTGATCAAAGGTTGAGATAAATGGTATATAATATATTTACCCCCATAGTAGCATCCCCTCCATCTCTTTGATTCAAATTGTAATCGATCAATAGCTCTTCACTTGCAACTAATGACTTTGTTTCACATACGAATATATGATTTCCTTCAACCCTAAAACATGCAATTCGGTTGCTTAGTTTTTGTCCCTATTCATGTACTATTTATAAAGCCCGCAATATTTTTGGAAGCTTTTGGCCTTCCATCAATATACATAGTCGCCCCTTTGTTTTGATTGTTGTCTACTAGTTTTATATAATTTTAAACAACTTAGTATCTCTGCATACTTTACGTATATCAAACCAACATCAACCAGTGATTGTATTTGTAGCATGGTCTGACATACTCCATCAATTCAGTTACAGTGCCATATTTGAACTTTATGCCATCCATGAAAAATAGCCCCAATCCATGTAAGGACGATGGAGCAATGYGATACATCCTTCCATTAATGAATAAATATGTATCCAATTGAGGTAGCTCCTTAGGTAACCATGGTTGCACTAGATGTATATACCTCAAGGTAAACTCAATGTCACATATGTTGTCATCATCATAATCACATGACCCTCATTCGGCAATAAAAAATTTCATGTGTCTAAGAAATATTCTCCTTACCTTTTTAGTTCTAGTTGATATAGAATTGTTAGATCTAGTACAATAAGTCTCACTTTCAGCCTCTCCTAGTATATCTTGATCCTCAGTCGAGGAATATAGACCTGACAGGTACCTATTTGGTGGTACCTACACTCAATAAAATGAGAAGATAAGTTAGTGAGATAAGTATTTTGGAAGAGATGACGATTGTTTACTTGAAATCTATGAATGTGAACTGCATTCAACAAGCATGGTTTAATTAGAATGTAAGGCCTTTTGAGATTGATGTCATGTTATTTTATGTCATCGCTCATGATTTTAATTTATCATTATTTCCAATAGAGAGATTTTCTCTAGATTTAGATGCTATGTTTGAGGATGCTTTAGAGATGTGAAACCAAATTTGCACAAAGCCATTTCTTCATGGTAATGAATTCACATTGGAGAATCTTGATCTTCAGTCAAGATTAATTGCAGAGACTTTCACATTTTTTATTTTTCAATGAATATCTATCTTAGTAAGATAGATGAGTTGCCATAGGCTTACCATTTTGTTAAATTTGGCAGCATCAACAATCATTCTCCAATGAGAGGCCAGATGGGCCACCCTAAGGCTATCCATGGACATTTGGAGAATTGTAACATCCTCCTCTTGAGAGCACATGTTATTGATTTATTATTTGAGGAAAATTGTATGCAAGTGATCCGGTTATAGTATATGGTTATCTGTTTCACTTATGGATTCTTATGATGATGTTGATGGATTATGATTTTATGTTATTTGATATATGTGTGTTGACATATGCTATTGACGCATTTCCATGAGTGTGCAAGACATTTGACATATTGTGGATGCTGAGAGCACCAATGGACCTCCTTGGACTCTCGATTGAGTCAAGGAGTGGATTGTATTGGTTTGAGTATTTCATTTATGTGTATGTGACATATGATCATTTATAGTATGATTTTATATATGGATCATTGAAAATGTTTCATTGATGGATGTAGGTGAAGATTGCTTTCTAATCTGACTCACATAAGGAGTAAAGGGGCCATGCACATAGACCAAATATTGAGGGAGAGGTGTGGAAAAGTCTCTGTCATAGCCTACTAGCACTCCCTCCATGGCATGAATTGTAGGTTAACGATTACCTAGTTTGATAGATCCACGATGTCCCGAGGGAAGACTGAAATAGTATCTCACAAATAATTCTAAGGGGTGCGAAATAAGGCAAGGTCCTTATTCCTTAGAATCCTTTAGTCTCTCACAAGGTTGCCCGAATGGAGTGTTGACTCTTAGAAAACTACCAAAACCAGTCAAAGGCAAATGGAACCATTGGGGAACAGAGTGCATCTTAAAGGGAATGTCGTTAAAGTAACACTTGAGTCAATGAATCTCGGTAGCCTAGAAAACCTTGAGAGAATATTTAAACCTTGTAAAATATTTAAACCTTGTTGGATTTGATTAATTAATTACAGATTGAAATTATTAATTTAAATCCCAACTGAAAGTCTAAGCCTATTTAAAATTTAAGCCTAAGTCTAAGCTTGGTGAGAATACTAAAACTAAATTACATAATTGAATAAAATAGAAAAGAGGCAAATCAATTCAAGAAATTAAGAAAGATGAAATAATTCTAAAGAATTAATACAATACACGTGTGTGTAGAAAACACCAAATTGGAATTTAAGATAAGAAAAGAATAAAGCATAAAAGAATGTATACACATAGAAAGGTATCTAGAGTCTAGTTAAAACTAGTCTAACTAGAGAAGAACACTATTTTAACTCAACTTAGATTTAGAAAGGCATCAGTCATTAATTGGGAATAAGGGGAATAAAGAGACAACTAGGAGTGGTTTAAGGAGTGCTTTTAGGAGAGGTGAGAGAAATTGAATTTAATTAAAATAAATTGTGGATTTACTTGTGCAACTAAGGGAAAGAGTGACAAGTGTATGGGGGGGTGGGAATAATTCTATATTAATTAATTAAAAATAAAATTAACTATGCAAGGGGAAGGTTTCATTAAGGAAACTCCTATAAAGAAAATGGAAAAAGATGGGGGGGAAACACACTGGTTATGGGTAAAGTTATGCTGCAGAATTTTTGACTGGTTTTACTTGTGAGAGTTGAGATACCTGGCTTGAGAGAGAGTGGTGGCTCTACCTTGTGAGGAAATATGGGAGCTCGAGGATTTATGGTTGTCTGGTTGTGTGGCCCCTTTGTGGCTCAGGGGGCTAAGGGGGAAGAAGAGTACGCTTAGCGTTGGTTGAGAGGTACCGATGAATTCCATCAGTTAGCAAGTAAACATGACCAAGGATGTCGCACGAGATCCACCTTGGAGATCGACATCAGTAGTAGAGGTCATTGGTCACTATATTTATTTGTTATTAATTCAGATTTTTATATAAATAAAATTACAGTTTTTCATTGTATTCAATTGATCTTGATGTATTAAATTGCATATGGAATGCTTGTGTAATAGTACGCAATACATTCCCTCTTCTATTCAAATTTTGGTATACTAGCATGTTGGATAAACGGTCAAGATATTGCACATATTTTTATTATGATTTCATTGAGGATTTTGGAGTAACCTTGAATTGAAATATTTGGGGTTGCTACTAGTATTTTCTGTTCTGAATATTTAGAAAATTTATTGCACCCGCCCAATTGGTCCAAATTTTTCCCAATTCAGAAAATTATCATACTTCAAGATGGTTGCGTTTTTGGGATTTTCCCTGAATTAATAAAATTTTGGGTATGTAAATCCATGGTGATCATCACTGGATTAATTTCTTTTTAAGTTGAAATTTTATTCCCTACTACTGATTGGAAGTCACAAATCAAGTTCCTTGAATACTGCCCCTTAACCACTATCCAAAACTTTTGAGTATTGCTCTACCTTTCCCTAAACTCTTTAAACGACTACCATCATTTTACATCAGCTCTTGCAACCTTAAATGACTTCTCCTTGCATCACGAATTTCCTCACCTCTGCGTAGTTGCAGACATTCGACTCTCTCCTCCTTCCTTTCCCCGTGGTTTTCACAATCGATCACTTGGTCTTGTGGTTACAGTTTTTGGGTGAATTCACTTGCACTACAAATGAACTATTGATGGCAAGTTTATAGTTGCTAAATGCATTAATTATATTGATATATGTTGTTTTAGATGAACTATGAATGAAATGTTTATAGTTGCTAAATGTGTCAATCATATTGATAATGTTATTATAGATGAACTATTGTTGGAATGTTATAGTTGTTAAATGCATCAATCATATCGATAAATGTTTTTGTGGTTGAAATCTTGCTGGAAAGCTTCATAGATGGCCAATTGCATCTATAATTGATGAATGTTGTAATATAATTTTTTCACACCTAAATAACTGATAATTAATATGGAGTGATTGATCTAGATGATCTCAGCTTTCTTGTATTTAGTGGGATTTAGATATCTCTGTGTTCCTCAGAACATTCATCAGCCCTGAGACCTTAAGTGGTCAAAATCAATCGATGAATCCTGAGCTTGAGTGTTTCTTATGTGTCCTAAATGTTACTACAAACGAACTATTGATGGAATTTTTATAGTTGCTAAATGCATTAATTATATTGATATATGTTGTTTTAGATGAAATATGGATGAAATGTTTATAGTTTCTAAATGTGTCAATCATATTGATAATGTTATTATAGATGAACTATTGTTGGAATGTTATAGTTGTTAAATGCATCAATCATATTGATAAATGTTTTTTTGGTTGAAATCTTGTTGGAAAGCTTCATAGATGGCCAATTACGTTCGTAATTGATGAATGTTGTAATAGAATTTTGTCGCACCTAAATAACTGATAATTAATATGGAGTGATTGATCTAGATGATCTCAGCTTGCTTGTATTTAGTGGGATTTAGATATATTTGTGTTTCTCAGAACATTCGTCAGCCATGAGACCTTAAGTGGTCCAAATCAATCGATGAATCCTGGGCTTGAGTGTTGCTTATGTGTCCTAGAGGTCCTAACCTTGAGAGGTAGGTTGGGTGGGTAATTCTTTATTATTCAACGATACGGTTGATCATTATTTATATTTTCTTCAGTCAATTTTGATGTGTTGAATTGTGTCGCTATTTATGTTTATGCGTTGATAATGTGTCACTAGCATTTATGATAATGTGTTGGCTTGTGTCGTTATTGATTTCAATAAGGTGTTTCTTGTAATGCTTTTAATTATGATGCCATGTTGATTATGCATTGCTATGAATTATGTGTGATGATTCTTTTATCCTAATGMAAAAAAAATTACCTATTGTACTTTGTTTGTTGTCGTAATGGTGGGGTCGTTACATATGGTATCAAAGTCGGTTCAACACYGCTACTTGGGATCATTACRCCTTCCACTGTATTAAAAACTTGATTAAAAACTTATTTCTAATTAACATTTKAAATTTTTCCATGCAGGTAATCATGTTTAGAGGACACTGCAAAGGTAGATGACATGGTGCTAGGGGAGGAGGTGTGACGCATCTAGTAACATCCATGCCAGAGGGGTCTAACCCCCAAGGAGAAGAGAAAGTCACTCGACAGAACCAGATTGTTGTGAGGGATGTGGTTGGTTTGATGAGGTCCTTTCAGAGGATGTCAGAGGGATTAACCAAATAGATAGAGATGAGGCCAGGGCGCATGTACCCAATGAGGGTCCACAATGCACTCCAGATGGCAGTGATAGCATTCACAGAGAACTCGAGAAGGTTAAGTTTCCCAAGTTCATGGGTGCCATGGATGACTCATCCGCCACGACATAGTTGGAGAACATGGAAATGTGTTTCGCACTTCGCGACTACACCCCCAACATGAAAGTTTGCATGGAGGTCTTTCATCTAAAGTGAAGTGCTCTTCTATGGTGGAAGACACTTCTGCCTCAGCTAAACATGGTCGTCAAAGATGTGTCTTCAAGGAGTAGTTCCGGGAGAGGTATTTATCATAGGAATTCATTGAGCACCATCTCAATGAGTTCAATTCCTTATGACAGGGTGGTCATATGGTACATAATTATGAGGTCCAATTCATGGAGCTACTTAGGTATGATCCACACATGAACATGGAGAAGCTAAAGGTAAAAAAGTTTGTCTTCAGCCTTAACTTCAACATTCATGTGAAGGTGAGGATCCTAATGCCTCATAAGTTGCACTATGCAATCTAGAAGGACCTCATCACTGAGAAAGAGCTGACCCGTGGGGGTTAGGGAAGGACTCCTACAAGACTGACTAGACAGATGATGACAGGTGTGTAGCAACATCAAACACCAACCAGACATATATCAAGGTATTGAGATACGTTGATAGGATCCAAGTTCATGACACCATGACGACCGGATCCTCAACAAAGGACTCCTTATAGAGGACCACAACATCAACAGTAGCATCGCCCGCAGCAGCAACTGCTTAGGCCTGTTAATCAGAAAGACTGGGATTTCATGTTGGTAAGAAAATAGCCTCTACTTCAGGGACCAGAAGAACTGGACCGAAGACCGGATGTTGGACATGTGAAGAGCCACATTACCAACAAGATTATCTGGTTGAGAAGGCCAGTGTAGTCAAATCAACATGAAAAACTACAATTGGAGATTTGGGAAAGGCCCACAGGATTCATACAGTGGTGAATAGCTACCAAGTCAAGCACCAGTCCACTATGCTTGAGATGTCAGGTACAATCGCCAAACAAAATTTTAGTATTTTGATAGATCACGGTGCTACAAAGAGATTTATTTCTAGTGCAACGTTGAAAAGAAGTAAGGTAAAGATAGTCGAGCCGGACAAGTTTAGGTACGTAGAAATGGCTTCAGGTGAAAAACAGACGGTTGGAGGAAGGGTTATAGACTTGTGCATTAACTTGGGAGATTTTGTAACAAAGTTTGACCTATACATTACAATCTTAGGATCTTATGACATCGTGATCGGTATGGACTGGTTGGAATTGCATGATGTGATACTCAATTGTAAGATGAAATAGTTGAGTTTGACCGATGACGAGGAACATATAAGAATGATTGTAGGAATAAATCAGGGAGTCTCCTTGAATTTCATTTCTTTCCTACAAATATAGAAGATAATGTGCAAGGGATGCAAGTTATATGAAATCTTAGCGCTAAACGAAAAATATGAGATGGAAGGATTAGAAAACCTTCCGATAGTATGACAGTTTATTGACGTGTTCCCAGAAGAGTTACTAGGTTTTCCGCCCAAAAGAGAGTTGGAGTTTATAATCGACATGAAACTTGGAACTGAACATATAGTAAGAACGCCTTATCAAATGTCGACACCTGAGTTACAAGAGTTTAAAATGCAACTGAAGGAGTTGTTGGAATTAGTACTTATACGTCCAAGTGTGTCACCTTGGGGTGCGCCTGTTATTTTCACAAGAAAGAAGGATGGGTCATGGAGACTCTGTATTGAATACCGTCAATTGAACAAGGAAACGATCAAGAACCAGTATTCATTGCCAAGAATAAATGATTTGTTTGACCAAATGAAGGGCATGATGGTATTTTCAAAGATTTACTTGAGATCAGGTTATCACCAGTTACGAATTAAAGAGGAAGATATTCCTAAGACCGCATTCATGATGAGGTTCAGACACTACGAGTTTACCAATTTACTGTTTGAACTGACAAACGCCCTTGGTGTATTCATGAGCTTTATGAATGGGGTGTTTCGTGAATAATTGGACAAGTTTGTTAAAGTATTCATTGATGACATATTGATATATTCTCGGATGATGGAAGAACATGACGAACTTTTGCTCTTGGTGCTACAGTGTTTACGAGAGAACAAATTATA
>JZKD02S0700936.1:1609383-1627459 GCA_000966675.3 Picea glauca
CTATAGTAGGTTCCCCTAAACCCAATGGTAGTTTTTCTTTTTGTTTTTGTTTACTTTCATGAATAGACCTAGAGACCCAAAAGGTAGATACATTAAATCTAAATCAGATCTTCCAACCAAGGTTCCTTTCGACCGTTTTGGGGGGAGGAAAATTCCACTCATAAATTTCGCAAACCGATACCGAAAAATAGGAGCTAGCTTAACCCAAGGAGATAAAGTAGTCTCTGAAAAGACTAAGACAGGGAGAACTATAGAACAATAAATTGGAGCATCAGTAATAGTGGAACAAGAGACAAGGCCACTGGAGATTTCCACAGAACCAAACAATACAACCTTTTCTTTTACACCACCACCAAGAGATCCTAACTTTGAAGACATTATAGACCATGAACAAGTGAATATTGTGTTTCGTAGTTCAGCCAATATAATTGTCTCTCAAGTTAACACAGAAACTTTGGCACTAATCATCTCAACCGACTCGAGTAGCGTCTTAGACAACCAAGCAGTAGGAAGACCTTTCCATCAGAGGGAAACCTTGTTTTCTTCAAGAATAAAACCAATTAAGTACTTTCATTTCGGAAGCCAAGCTAGTATGGATGATCAGGGGGATAATAATAATGTAAGACATGGGGAGGAAGAAGAAGTTGGAAACCAAACTGAAACTACCTTTGGGTTTCTAATTTTAGACACCACACCAAATGTCAACATGAAAAATATTCCTCTCTCAACACTTCCCACCTTTTATGGTAAAATCAATGAAGATCCAGATACCTTCCTATTTGAGTTTGACATATTGTGTAGGAGCTACAAATACCTACAAGATGCCCAGAAAGTAAAACTCTTTCCTGCCACCCTCAAAGACTATGCACTAAGATGGTTCATGGGGTTGGGAGAATCTAGCATTAGGTCTTGGGAAGACATGAAAGATATATTTCTTAAGAAGTACCAATATTACTGCAAGACCAAAGAGTCTTGTAATGAAATCTTCAAAATCCAACATTTAGAGGACAAGAATCTCGAGGACTATATGGAATGGTTCGCATACATCTCCTAGAATTCAAAATACCATGACCTCCTAGAGGATGCATTTAGGGCTCTTTTCCTTAAGGGAATTTCAGAAGAATAGCTAGAGATGCTTAACCTGATGTCATCAGGTGACATCTCTCATAAACCATTTTCTGAAATATGTGAAATGTGTAATAATTACTCAAGGAGTATAGCTAAAATAGGAAAGAATGTTTGAGACCCTTACAGTAGAAACTTAAAACCAGTTAGTTCAGGTGGTATCACAAGAACAGAGATAGGGAACCTTTTAGAAAACTTCAAGACAAATATCTTAAGCATAATAGGTTCCCAGTTGGACACCCTAAAGATTAAAAAGAAATAGGAGGAGGAAAATGCAGCAATGAGCATATATTTCCCAAGATGTAGGAGGAAGCATTCCTCAAGGGAATGCCCATTAGATAACATATCAGTTTGTGGCTTTTGCACAGAAGACCATCCAACTGAGAAATCTCCGTCATTGCCCGGTTTATTAGCCATATATAGGAGTGGGGATCTTGGGGATTCCTCTTGTGCACCTAGGAGTCCATGGAAACCTAGGAACCAACCCACATACCCAAATCTACAACCTCAAGTTCCACCCTATTATCAAAAACAACAATGGAACTCACCAAGTTGGAAAAACTGGTCTACTCAGTATTAACATCCTTGGCATCAAGGATGGAGAGTAGGGCATAACCAAGGAACTAAACAATCCATGGATGAAAATAGGTGGGAATATGTTATTATTCCTAAGGACAAAGAACCCAAGCTTCCCCAAAATGAACCTTCACAAATTACGAAGGCCCCTCCTTATCTAGACAGATTAGTAATTGAGAAACCTACCACCCGACCAAAATTTAACATCTTGAATGAATTGAAGAATATTTGTGTCAAGATTCCCTTACTTCAAGCCATTAAGTACATTCCAATGTATAGTAAGGTATTCAAATAATTGTGTATTAAGAGCCAGGTAGGAAGCTGAAGGACCCTCTGACAGTACAATTGATAGGAGATCTTTTTGAATACATATCAGAGAAGCCAAAGCTAGCAAAATATGGGAACCAAAGAAACCTCGTAGTGACCATAACCATTAATGAGGTTTCGATTGTAAATACTCTCATAAACCTAGGGGCAACCATCAATGTTATGACCACTACTACCTTGGAGAAATTACAGTTGCAATCTCTTCTTAGACCTACCCAAACCATTTTGGAATTAGCAGATAAAACTAGGGTTATACCTAAAGGAATTTTAGATGATATCATAGTTACTTTAGCCTCATGGGAGTACCCAGTAGACTTCCTTGTTATCCACTCAAAGGATCCTACCAAAGACCATCCTGTCATTTTGGGAAGACCTTGGCTAGCCACAACCAATGCATTTATTGGCTGTAGAGAAGGTGAAATGACCACCTCAAATCGACTTTCTATCCAGAAGCTCACCATATACCATCCATCCCAACCTATCATGGAGAATATATGGTGTCTTGAATGTCCATATGAGAATGAGGACTGGGAAGAACCTGTATTTCTAAGTGACCATGCATGGGCACGTCAGAAGCACACAACGGAAAATGTGCTAAACTAGTTCATTTCTGCTATCACACATGTTGATTTTCCACAATATTTTCCCCAATTTGAGTACATGTTTGGGGAAGAATTTCAGGAACAATTGGACCCATCCATTTTTTCTTCGACATCTTTAATTTTCAAGATAGACGAGTTTGTCACGTCTTATACTATGCCTTATGAATTTAGTCTAGGGAAAGTTTTACATATAAACTTCGGGCTAGATGTAGACCAACAAAAATAGTTAGTAAGTATCCTTAAAGAACAATCAGGATCATTCTCCTTGGAATACACTGACATGAAGGGTATGCACCCTGACACATGCATCCATCACATATATACCCAGGGGGAAGTAACACCTGTTAGGAAACCCCAGAGAAGGATGAACCCAACACTCAAAGATATAGTAAAAGAGGAGATCCAAAAGTTATTAAATGTTAGATTTATTTATCCCATCTCCGACAGTAATTGGTTATCCCCGCTTGTAGTGGTTCCAAAGAAAGTGACCGAGAAATGGATAATTTGTGTTGATTTCTAGGAACTCAACAAAGCCACACTAAAGGATTACTTTTGTCTTCCTTTCATCGACCAAGTTCTGGATACCTTGTCTAGAAAGAAATATTTCTCCTTTTTAGATGGGTACATCGGGTATAATCAAATTCTCATAACACCCGAGGACCGAGACAAGACCACCTTTACTTGTCCTTGGGGCACCTATTCCTATAGGGTCTTACCATTTGGATTATGTAATGCTCCTGCCACATTTCAACGGGAAGTACTAGCAATATTTGTTGATCGTATTCATAATCGTGTGGAGGTCTACATGGATGAATTCATAGTTTATGGAGACACTTACCAGGAAGACTTAGATAACTTAGAAAAAGTCCTTATCATATGCCAAGAAATGAACCTGTCTCTAAGTCATGAAAAATGTAAAATGTTGTTGACTGAAGGGGTGGTTCTAGGACATCATGTTTCATCCGAAGGGATAAAAATTGATCCTGCAAAGATTGAGGTCATCGTCAGACTTCCACCCCTGAAGACTTAGAAACATGTGAGAAGCATTCTTGGACATGATCGATACTATCGATGGTTTATTGAAAATTTTACAAATATTTTTGCACCTATGTTTGGATTGTTAATAAAAGATGTTGATTTTGTTTGGACTGAGCAGTTTCAAACTGCCTTTGAAACCTTGAAGGCTAAGTTGTCTGTGGCACTAGTTCTTAGAGAGCCCAATTAGACTCTCCCATTTCACATATCTATTGATGCCTCCAACAATGCAATAGGATGAGTATTAGGGAAGAAAGAGGACCAATAGTCCTATGCCATTTATTTTTTGAGCAAGAAATTGTCCCCTGCTGAGTTAAACTACACAGTTACCGAGAAGGAATTCTTTCCAGTAGTTCATGCTTTCAATAAGTTTCATCATTACATTACAGGTTACAAAGTATTTGTACATACAGATCATTCCACCAATATATTTCTCATGAATAAAACCATAACTAATGGCCGAGTGACTAGGTGGCTCTTGCTATTGCAAGAGTTTAACATCATCGTGCTTGACTAACTAGGAAAGGATAATTTGGTAGTTGATTTTATTTCACGAAAAAAAAATGAGGATGATGATATCCCTATAGATGATAGTTTCCTAGATGAGCACATTTTTCCCCTCTCTGTGAATACCCCATGGTTTGCAGATATGGAAAACTATCTGGCTACTAGGAAGTTACCGTCTCATTTGTCACCTCATGAAAAGCGTAAAATTATTATACAGAGTGTTAATTACTCCTGGGTTGGCCATGACCTTTTTCACACAGGCCCTGATATGATTATTTGTAGATATGTCTGAGAGGACGAGGTATCAGAAATACTATGAAGTTGTCATGATGGACCATGTGGTGGCCATTTTTCTGACAAACGTACAACATATAAGGTGTTACATTCAGGTTACTATTGGCCTATCATTTTCAAAGATGTTGCCAAGTATGTGAGGAGTTGTGATAGTTTCCAAAGGATAGGAAGACCTACGTCAACTGAAGAAATTCCCTTGCATGCCCAAGTTATGATAGAACAGTTCAAAAAATGGGCCCTTGACTTTGTAGGAACAATTTCACCCATGTCCTGTAAGAAGAACTATATTTTGGTTTGTACAGACTATGTCACCAAGTGGGTAGAGGAAAAATACTTATTTATGGAAACATAAATGTCTGTTGTCGAATTCATTTATAAAGAAATCTTCACTCGCTTCAGTGTCCCTTGTGAAATTGTTACAGACCAAGGTACTCAATTCACCTCCAAGTTGATGAAAGAGCTAACAAAGAAATATGGCATTAAAAACTATAAATCTTCTCCATACCACCCATAAGATAATGGTCAGGTAGAATATAAAAACAAAGTTCTGGAAGCTATCCTAACCAAGACTATTCATTTACATCAGTGGGATTGGGATGATAGGCTTCCATAGGCCTTGTGGGCTTACCAAACCACCTAGAAAAACACCACCGAACACACCCCTTATGAGCTAGTGTACGGGAAACAAGTACTTCTACCAATAGAATTCCAAGTAAGGACCTTTTATATTGTTGTTGAATTGGGATTAAAATTAGATGAGGCTCAGAAGCAACGAGACCTACAATTGAATGAGTTGGATGAGATCAAGCAAGATTCCATCCAATGAACAATATTAGTCCAAAACCAAAGGAGCAAGTGGCATGACAAGTTTATTAAGAAGAAACACTTCCAATCTAGTGATTGGGCTCTGTTGTTTGATTTCCAATTTAAAACCTTCAAAGGAAAAATCACCACCCGATGGTTGGGCCCTTATGAGGTAGTCACTATATATGACAATGGAGTTGTGAAAATCAAAACAATTGATGATGGACAAGAATACTTTGTAGTAAATGGACACCGACTCAAATTTTATCATAAGCCCATTTCGAAAGAATATTTTCTACAGGTCATGTCAACTGACAAGGCATTGGCCTTAGTAAATGGGGAATTTCCCCCTTGTTCTTGAAAGTTTCCTGAATTTTCTACTGTACATATGTAAATAATTTTGAATTTGTTGTTAAGCAATTCTAGATATTTCTATAGGTATTTATTTCACCAGGAGTAGAGAGTTTCAAGGAAATATAAAAGAAGGATTTTTCTTCAAAACATTGTTACACTTGAACCTTGTTGTCTGCTAAGCATCAAATGAATATAGACTTGCTGTAATCAGCCATATTTTTGCAAAGATGTTCATCTTCTCTTTTTCTTAAGGAATTCTAAAAAGCGGTTGCTCTTGAAAATATTCACCACTATATAAGGAAGTGATACTGTAACCATCAAGCTTAGAGGTATCTCATATAGTTTCTCCTAAGAAACCCGAGTAAGTGAGTAAAGTATATTTATTAAAGAGTAACAAGGAGGTATGATTAGTGATTAGTCATGGAAACATCACAATAATTACAAAAGAAGAAAGTAAGTTGAGCCTAGAGATAACATTATGTTCTTTCTCAATGGTACCATCCACTATATACTAAATAACTTGATTATATCATATCTTTAGATAGGCCACGTCCGCTTAAGTACACCTTACATCAGGAAAATCACTAAGGAATATAATGGAAAGTCATCCTCTAACATAAATACCATCCCAATTGAAAAATAAAGAAAAAGTTATTGTCAGAGTTGTCCCCCCATATTCTTTAACAAAGCAATATTATACTAAAAATATTAAAAGATGGAGGACCAGTCTCTGAGGGTGTAAGAGGCTAACCCACCGGGATACTGAACATGTCGGTTGGCAGTGGGTATCGTCCTGTGTTATGACTAGGTAAACCCGTTGAGGTAATGAACAGGTTTGTTGGTAGCAGGGCATTCTACCTAGCGAGGATGGTAATCTGACAAAAAATAAATAATAAATTTAAACTTGTCCTAATGTACGACATTACTTGTAGAGAAAGATGACATGAAGTATGTATGATTAAGATAAGGTTAATGAACTCCATAAAATTTCCATTGGGAACTAACTTTGAGACTATCTTGAAATTCTCTTACCTACCTCTTCTTATCTATATATAGGATCTCTTATCCTATAGGTGGGGCCATGTTCTAACTGTCTCGTCAGACCAATCTATGAAATTTATCTTTACACTTTACAAACTATAAATCTTGGATATCAGGAGAACTGACTGGTCTCCTATATTTTTTATTGTAAGGTGTCACAATACTTAGGTGCGGGGAAGGGGTTCATGAGTTGAAAAATGATCATTGCCTAGAAAATGAAATCTTTGTAAAAAACATTTGTATTATTTTCATGATACAGGTTATTACATCGACAATCATTTTATTTTAAAGTGCTAAATCTTCGGTGTTCTCTAAACTGTTGTACTTAACAAACCACTTTATTGGTTCATTTTTTTTACAGGAAGTTCATTGTAGGTTTGGCATTACATGTTCATAGTCATCACTAGGTTGATCACATGTGAAGGTAGATATTCCACCTTTAAATCCTGTCATTTCATATTGTTAGCTCATTTTCAATTCAATAAACCTTTGAACTTTCCCTTTTAATTTCTAAAGAGCTTGGAGAAGATGTCCTATCAAGTGAGGAAGAACGTAACCAACCCCCACAACATCCTCTTCCACCATGGCTTGATAAAACTCCCTGTTCTAGATGAATTAGAAAAATAGGGGCAAACTTGGGATGCATTCATTTATCAATTTTCAAACCCTCACTTGACAATCAAGACCAGCAAAACGAAACTTGGCCTAAGGACTATTTTTCCATTCAAACCCCACTCTCTGAAATCTCCAAACCCCCTACACAAGCCATTTATTTATCGTAACAATTCAAGAAGCTTGTTGAAACCCCTGCATCCTCATTGGGAAAAAAGATGAAGAAGCCTATTGTTAACCCCCTGATGCCTTCAATATATCTTGATCCTACACCCAAGAAGCTACAAGAAGTAATTCAACAAGACTTTCCTATAGTTCCCACAAATAGGAGAGGTGTTAATCGATTTAATAGAGGACCCTTTCGAAAGAGTACCCAGATCACAAGAGAAAAACTATATGTAAAACCCTTGACTACTTCATACCCTATCCAAGTATCCTTCGACCTTGAGAGTCCTCATAAAAGACTTAGGGAAGTATCTCCAGATGAATTGGAGCCTAAAAAAAGAAAAAATCAGAACCTACTTCTCCTCATCAACCCCCTATTACTCCTACCTCACCGATGCCTACTCCAGATATTAAGAATGATATACTATCCACATCTTTCAAAGGATCTAAGCCTTCCTCTGAGATAACTGATCTTTCTCCAGCCATTGAATATCTACAAAAAGAGAATTTTCAGCTGCTGCAATAGTTGGAAGAGAGGAATACAATGGACACACATATTCACCATGATAATGCAATCCTCCAAACAAAGGTGAATTCCCTTCATAGGTTGGTTGAAGAGATGAACAAATCCAACCGCAACCTCTGATCACAATTGAAGCAGCACAAAAGGCATAAGTCAAAATATTCATGACAAGAAGGAGAAGCTTCTAAAGTTGATCCTCCTTAGCAAGCTTAGTCACGAGGAGAAATTTTTTTTTGTTTACAATGGGACCTGCAAAATATTAGGTGTGGGGGTAATGTTGGGCCCGTGATATGACTAATTTTATGGCATTAATTAGATATTTTTTTCCGAATGTGTATATGAGTTTTTCCTGTTTTGAAGAGTTTTTGAAGAGATTTTGTGTCAAATCAATATGATCCACACCAAGTATGCATAATTCATGTTTTGCGATGATTTTGAGTTTAAATCAACATTTTTTTATGATCCCAAGAAACTAATTTTTGTTTTTTATGTCACAGGGAAAAATCCCAGCTTGTTTTTTCTTCCGACACTCCCTCCGGTACCCCATCCAACACTCAGTCCGGTACTCCACTTGGCACTCTGTCCTGCACAAAAAACATGGGTAATTTGGCGGTTATGGTATCGAAAACTAGCAATGGGTGAATCAGAGACATGGGTTTTTCTCATGCTTGTGGCCTCTAGCTACTAAACTCCTGACAACTTGATTTGGGTTTTTATGTTGGGCGATTATTGGCTCTCCTCATTTCTAGAAGCCACCAACAGTTAGGGCATCTTAAATGAAATTTATTGTTTTTAGAGAGGGTCAACCCTTCCAGTGGTTGACCTCTTAGCCTATACAACTTATAAATAACACCTCAGTGGTCAGACAATTGTTAATAAGTTAAGAAGTAGAGTGTTAAAGAGACAAAGACAATTTAGCTCTGTTTTCCTATTTTTGTTTCGCCAGAATTGTGTAAAGACTGTGTTTTTAGTTTTAATGGCGAATTCGTTTTGATGAAGCTTGTGGTTCGCATTTGAAGAGTAACCATGACTTGCTAGGGGGCCCACCAACAGTCTGGGTAACTATCCTATGAGTTTTCTTGTGAATTGCATAGCATAGATTTCTCTTTATTTCATTTTCTATATATGAATTGTTATTTTGCTCCTTTGTTATATAAATTGTTGTTTATAATTTAATTGGTTTAATTTAGTTTTGCAGGTTATTATGAAGGATCTTGTTAATATGAAATGACTTTTTAGTTAGTAGAAGCAAGCTTGCAAGCTTAGATACTAACCCCATGTATAAGTAGATGGTAGATAAGTTTTATTTTATGTTGAAATAGAGTTTAAAACAGAGTTTTAATCCATGCTTTCTTTGACAGGGCTTCAATGGATGGATGGTGTTAGTTTTAGTTTTTATTTGCAGATTACTTATCTAATTGTTGTTTAGTTTTTCTTATCTAGTTGCTATTGTTTGCTCATTTCATTTCTTGTCATATGCTAAAATAGTGTTTAATTTTTGTTTACGAGTATTTCCTCTTTTTGCAATTTGAATTATTAAATAGAACTAGTTTAGTTTACTTCATGCAATTTCTTTCTTAGATCTAGATTGCAATTTCAATTCGTAGTTAATTATTGAGTTTAGTGTAGTATGAATTTACTTCATTAGTATATAATGCAATTGAATTTATTAACATAGTCTCGTTATATTGTTGATGATTAATGCATGATCAATAATCACATGAATATGCAGGATAATTGATGTCGTTTCCATAATGGCTAAGTTCTCACTGGATTGTCTAATTCACACTTTTCACTTTGATATTGAATTCAATATCGAGTTTATCCCTCTTGAATTAGCATTCATTGTCAAGTGCCATCGTGATATCATAAGACACTGGAGACATAACCATCAACACTATATTTGAGTTTTTCTTGCTTTCATAGATTAGAACATAGTTTTCTTTCTTTCATAGACTAGAAGATAATTTATTTTCTTTTGTAGGATAATTAGTATTATTGCTTTGGTAGATTAAAGAGTAGTTTGCTTATTATAGATTAAAGATTAGTTGTTAGTTACTTTTTGCTTTCAATTTGGTAGATTTCCTTTCATAAATTATAAATAGTTGTGAAGCTTAACTTAAGAATAGAGTTCACTTGTTTCTTAGCTTAATTAGTTTCTTATTTATTTGTTTACTTATTGTAGAAGTCATCCTAGGTTAGTTAGTTGTTTACTTTCTTTAATAGGTTAGTTTCTTACTTGTCTATTCTTTCTTTAATAGGTTAGTTGCTTACTTTTCTATTCTTTCTTTGATAGGGTAATTGCTTATTGAATTTAAGTAGGTTAATTATAATTAGTTTGTTTTTGTTATTTCTTATTAGGTAGATAGTTTTCTTTTGCTTATTGTTAAGAATGAACTATTTTGCTTTGAGTAGGATTTTCATTTTATTTCTTAGAAATATCCATCGATCCTTTGTTCATAGGTTACTTAGGGTACAAAGTTTGAGTTTCTTAGTAGGGTTTGATCATTGGTAGTCTCTTCTTGAGTAGATTAGCCCTTAGATAACCACTTCTTTAGTTAGAATATACTACCTCTAGTCCTTCTACCTTGGCATATATATTGCTACAACTCTAATTTTACTTACCCCGGGTTGAAAATTTAATTGAGGGTTTTTAGTGTGTTTTTAGTGCATATAGAACACCCATCGCCTCTCTCAAAATGAATGAAATGTTGAAGGCCAAGAAAAAACTGACAATCAGGTCCCACACTTCATTTCTATAGGTTTTGAGGCTATGATGCTTAGCTTGATAAATATTTCTAATTTGATTAACAATCAATTATGCATCTCCAAACACAGGTATTTCCTTGATCCCCATGTATTTTTCATCCCTTAAGCCCAAAAAAAGAGATTCATACTCAGTCACTTTATTGGTAGCTTCAAATTCCAGTTTGTAGGACAGAGATATGGTCTCTTGAGAGGGTGAAAAAAATATCACTCCAGCACCAACAACATCCTTAGAGGAGGCTCCATCAAAGAACATTTTCCAAACAGAGGTGTTGGAGAAAGGTACTTCATGAAAAACCATGGGTTGTTTTTTGAGTTTTAAAGGAGGCTCAGGAGCATCAGTGAACTGCAATAAACTAGACCCTAAATCGGTGTCAAATGCAAAGATAGGATGGTTGGTGGGGTCAGATTCATCACTAATAATATAGGCCAACTGAGATTCTCTGTACAGTCTCCTATGTTGCCCCCCAAATACAGGAATGGTAGCATATGTGAGGTCCATATGCAATGTTCCTCTGAGTCTTTTTATCCAAGATCTTGACAACAACATGCTGAAATTTGGGGGAACATATGCTACCACAATGTCCATGACCACACTTTTCATGGGCAGTTGAAACAAGGTCACAACTAGATCTTTGATGAACCCAAGACATTGCACTTTCCTAGAGTCAAAGGAATACAATTCATGATATGATTTTGTGATTTCTAGTCCTAGTTCTTCCATGAAAATTTTTGGCATGAGAATATGAGATGCCCCTAAATCCATCAGACAATTATGCAACACCTTATCATGTATATTAAGGGATGTATAGAAGGGAGGGGTTGAATCATATATGTATTCTATCATGGGACCTAAGATAATTGTTGGATTTTAATCTTGCAAATTGATTGAGTATATGGGATGATTTGAGGGTTCAAGCAACAATATTTTAGAGAGGATTCTTTTAAAATATTCATGCTTGACCAGCTATGAAAGGGGTACAGGGATTTTGATTTTCTGAATTTCATGCTCAAAGTTGAAAGAGGAGGGGGGCTTCAAAATTTCTCTCACTTCTAGGGTAGGATCCTTGGCTACAGGTGGGGGGGTTTGAATCTTCTTACCTTTGCTACATTTTTAGCAGGATTCTCTACTCTGGAAGGTTGAGAAGGGATGTCATAATTCCCTTCTTTCTTATTAGGCCTAAGGCTGTATTTATTGGGACTACTATTTCTCTTCTCCCCTTTACTCAACTCAATTATTTGACTGTCCATGAGGGACTCCTCATAGGCAGATTGGGTTAAATGGGGAAATGGGGAGGTGTCTCCAAGGCAATGGATTTCAGGATCAAGCTCTTCCTCCTCTCTATCTTCATCAACAATGAGATTGTTTTGGAGAGGGATTTGGATTTTCTGATCATCCCTATCTCTATTTATGGGTTCTCTTGGAAGAATCTAAGGGGTATTAATTTGTCTTCTAAAATTGCCTTTGCTATCAGTATTTGGGGCACTCTTATAACCCTGCATCCATTCAAACTTTGTTTTCTCCATTCCTACAGACAGGGACTTTACCATCTTGGTCAATTCATCCACTTGAGGGTGGGATGTAGAAGAACCAAAGGTTGAGGCCTCAAATTTTCCCCTTCCTCTATCTCTGTCATCTTTATTCCTAATTTTGTCAACTGCAAACACATTGGAATCTACTTCCAGGGCTTCATATTTCATGTGAGCCAAGAAAGTAGCTCTTCTTTCTCTTAACAGGAGGCAGAAATTGGGGTCAAAGGCACTAGCATAAGTAATTTTGGCAGAGGCTTTTGTAGGCTTTATCTCGGCAGGGACCTTATTGTACATTTTGTTGAATATTTTGGAGAAGTCAGAGACAGGTTCTCACTCCTTTCTCTTTAGGGACCTGGACTCTTTGATATAATACATAATGTATTTCTTATCCCCTCATTTCCTTAGGAAAACATCATCTAGAACCTCGATCCCATAGATAGATCCAAGGGTCAATCCCCTAAACCATTTTCTAACCTTACCATCAAGGATGTGGACAAAGACTCTCATCTAGACATCTTCATTTTCAATATTCTGATTGTCTGCATAATTGTAGAAGGCAACAAGGTGTTCTTCAGCAGTTATGTCTTCCTCTCCCAAGAATTTGGCCATATACTTTAGGTAATCTCTAGCAGGGAGAACATTCATGGGCTGAGGTAAGATTAGGGGGGCATATCTAGTAGCCACTATGACATCCATTATGTTTCTAGGGGGTTTAGAACCTACCATAGGGATAATAGGTGGAGGATAATTAGGAGGGGATGGGGTAATAGGTGGAGGAGAAAAGGCTACAGGGCTTAAGGGAACAAAGGTTTCCCTCTTTGGAGAAGAAACAAAAGTAATAGGAGGAGGGGTGGCAAAGACCAGGGTAGGAAAATGTTCTGAGGTGTTGGGTATAAACCATGGTACAACTTCAGAGGAGAGAGGAGTGATGAGGATTTCTCCCTCCAATCCTAGCCCGGGAGGGGAAAAATCAACAGGAACACTCCCAAAATTTAAAGTTTGGGAAACTCCAACAGGAGGTATAACAGTAGAACGAGATGCAAAAATTGGAGTTCCTATATGAGGATAATGGAAATCATCAGAAATACTTGGTTCAATAGTAGAAGTGTCTTCTCGGAGGGCCTTTCCCTTTCTGATAATTTTCTCTGGATCAGCTTTAGGTGTTGCTAGAAGAAGTTGTGGAGTGGACCCCATGTGCGTTCCCCTGGAAGCCGCATCTGAAACAATGGAGTCGTAATAGTGGAGTCGCCAGGTGCATAGTTTCAATCTTGATTTACTAAGTTATGATGCACGTTCAGAACCAGTAATCTTTGTCATTCAATCCCGGGGAAAATGTTCAATTCATCCCTGACAATGGCACCAGAAATGTTAGCACTAGAAGTCTCCTCTAGATTGTGACAGAGGTAATATTAGTACCCATCAGTTTGTATGTCACAATGAATGAATTTAAGGGGGGTATAATGGACATAGACTCGAGATTATATCGCTTTAAATCCAAAAACTAGGTTCGTATGCATAGGCAAATGAGGTATCGATCTAACTCTAGTCAGTAAGTTTTGGTATAGTGGTGAGTAGGGGGAAGAAATTGAGGAAAATGAAGTGGCCTGCTATGGACATCTAGTCTTCCAGCATCCCAAGGATGAAAAAATAAAAAACAAGATCCTCTTGGTTCACATTTTCAAGGAACTGAATGAAATTATTATCCAACTGAAATCAAACATACATCACAATTCATTAACAATAGCCTGACTAGATCATCCATGCCTGGGTCATTCAATGTTGGAAGTAAAAGACAACACAAAAAAATGGTGGTGATGTCACTATGATCAAACCTAGATCACACAAACACAACTATCCTCAACTAGATCCTCCATGCCCAAGTGTTATAACGCAACTGTTACAGAGAGATGAAAGGAAGCTGACTTACATTAAACAATAAATTCAGATACATATACATACTAGAGAACCAGAGGTTTCATCAAAATTTTACAATACGGGAGAACTTCTCAACCATCAACACCCACAAAATATGAGGAAGAATCCTATATACTCATATCAAAAACTACAAAAACGTGCTCGAGTCTCTGCATTGAGGGAATTACGTCTGCATGTTTCCTGATAGAATGTGCATGCAGTCTCATGTCAGAAGCGAGCTCTGTCATACGCAATCATGTTTCGGGAAGGTTTTGCAGTGGATTTGACTTACTGACAGTCCTTTCTTAGGTTTTCCATTTATGGTGGAAAGAATATTCAACCACCACCAACCAACCTCAATAATTTCTTCATCGGGATCGAGAAGGCCCGAGTTGGCACTGAACCTGTGGAATTTGGAGGCCTTTGCATTATTCCATCTGGATCTAAGTCGGATGCTTGCGGGGAGGCCTGACAATGAGTGTGTTCTCTAATGAAGTGATTGGCATGCTCGACATGGAATAGTGGATGAGATATGGCCAGGTGAGCAACCATTGTTACACATTATTTTGGTCACTCAGACGATGACCCTATAGGCATGTGTTCAGGTTCTCAAAATAATCTTTTACATGAGAAAAATGAATAAGTTCTTCCCCTACAAGGCACATTTTTAGAATGACGCCACAGGCTGACAGTGGTACACAGTGCATAAATCCTTGATTTCCAAAGGCTTCTTTATGCCTAGCTCTCAGGATTTCCACATGTTGATATATAGGCATAGTGCAGCGGCGTTTGAAGCTAAGAAAAGGAAGAAGTTTCTAGAAGGATAATATTCTATAATGTGAGGTGGCATCTGTATGGTTGTGGTCTTACTGGCTTCTCTGATTTGGTGGGATCATCCTCATCCTTGTAACCACTCCACCTTATTCTATATAGTGATGGGTTTCTCATGGAAAAGGTTAAGCAAGATTGAGCAAATAATTGCTAAAAGAATAGGCTGAAGACTGTGTGAAGGATCCTGTTACAATTGATACTTGTGGCCTTTACTTGTCCATCAATATTTTTTGGACCATCTTCATACAAATTCGGAGCAAGTGTATGTGTGTGTTGGAACAAAGGACCACAGAAAGGGAACTTGCAACATCAAGTCAATTTGGTTGTATCTTCCACTTTTACTTAATATGATATGGTGACATGTCTCTTTCCCATAAAATCATTAGCGTTTTATTACATGACTCCTTGATCACATGTTTAGGTTTCCATTGAATCTAAAATTGTTGCTTTCACTTTGGTTGGTTTGTGTCATTGTAGATCGGATTTCACAAGAGAACCAGAGTGAAGCAGGAACAACAAAGATATAAGGAAGTGATATCTAAAGGTATGTCATCTATTCCTTCTTTGGTAGTAAATTCAATGGTAGAAACTTAGGGAAAGCGTCATGTCCTGTCTTGTTTTGTTATAGATCCAGGTGGATCTAGGGAGATTAGTTTATGTCCACATCCATCGATTTATCCAATAATAGTCATGGATTGGAAGAGGAGACCAAAGATAGTGTGGGGGCCACACCAGTGGGAGCTGAGCTGTAATGGGATGGAGGTGATGTGGAGTGAGAAGATGACGAGGAGGTAGAGGGGAGGCTACATGGCACTAGGTAAGGGAGTGGGGACCCGACACAGGTAGAAGTGGCATGGAGCGAAGTGGTACAGGTGGTAGGAGATGAGAAGGGGAGATGTGACATGTGGGATAGTGAGTGGAGGATAGGTTTCAGTGGTATATTTGTGGAGCGACCACTTGTCGATATGGGATAGGGCGTTATATGCACATGTGCATATAGAGGCTGCGAAAAGTGGTTTGAATCTTCACCGATTTTGGTCCTAATATGCATATCTCACTGACACATCAATCCTCCACAAAACCATGGTTTCAAACCTGTCCCGCCCTTCAAATTTTAACATCTACGCATGTTGAGGCCTCGATATGATCAACGATCGCCGATCTAGGGGAGAGGTGAGATCTGGGTGGATCGACCACTTTTGTTGCCTCTGCCAAACTTTTATATGCCTGATAAATTTGGATTCCTTCCAATCTATGCTTAGAGATGGCACCACACTGAACCTGTGCAATGGGAAAAAAATGCCACTGTAATTGCCTTGGCCTTCTTTGTGCGTCGTGGCTGTCACCTGTGCCCTGGAACAATAATAATAATGTGCTAACATGTTGAATTATTTCGCTATTTATGTATATTCTTTGATCATGTGTCGTTAGCATTTATGATAATGCATTTTCTTGTGTCGTTGTTTATTTCAATGGGGTGTCACTTGTAACACTTTTAATTATGATGTTATGTTGATTATGTGTTGCTATGAATTATGTGTGATGATTCTTTTATCCTAATGAAAAAAAAATTACCTATTGTACTTTGTTTGTTGTCGTAACGATGGGTGCATTACAAGAATCAAACAATCTTGTGAGGTATTGACAAAATACAGGGGGAATGTACAACCTCTATGAGTCAAACCAAAAGTTTAGATGAATGAGATCCTTTATGATCTTCTGAGTCAAGATGTAAGTCTAATGAAAAATCCAGGGGGAGCATACAACCTTTGTGAGCATATAAAGTCAAGTGCAAGGGTTAGGGGGAACGTACAACCTCTATGAGCATAGAAAAAATGGTGCAAAATTTAGGGGGGACATACAACCTATGTGAGCCTATTCAATCCTTGCGAGCCATGAGAAAAAGTCAAGGCATCTAGCGAAAGTTAGGTTGAACATAAAATTCCTATGATCTAGAAATAATCAATCATCTTGATATTGAAAATGATGTAAATGTATTGATCTAGTGCGTTGGAACATGTAACATTATCCACCATGAAGAAATTTGAATTGCCATGTATAAGAGTCAAGTTGCATAAGTTGCATAAGTTTCATAAAGTTGCATAAAGTTTCACAAGTTGCATAGTTGCATAAAGTTGCATAAGTTGCATAGTTGCATAAGTTGCATGTTACATAAAGTTGCATAGTTGCATAAATTGGATGTTGCATAAAGTTGCATAAGTTGAATAGTTTCATAAAGTTGCATAAAGTTGCATAAGTTGCATAGTTGCATGTTGGATAAAGTTGCATAAAGTTGTGTAAAGTTGCGTAAGTTGCATAGTTGCATAAGTTGCATAGTTGTATTAAGTTACATTAAGTTGCATAGTTTCATAAGTTGCATAGTTTCATAAAGTTGCATAAGTTGCATAGTTTCATTAAAGTTGCATAGAGTTGCATAAGATTCTCGTGAAGATACATTCTTCCTTGCTGCTCCAGGGGATAAAAGCCAACATTTTCATAATCAAGTTGAAATTGTTGATACTGAGAGGGGGGTGAATCAGTATCAAGTACAATTTAAAACATTTTACAACTTATACTTAAACCATTCAATTATATACAATGAGAAATGAACAATAGTATAAGAGTTACATCAATACACCACAATACACCGTGCACAATATATATGAGAAATAATCAATAGTTTTTGTTCAAGGGAAGTAATGACTTCCAAAGGTAGCTACAGCTTCCAAATGTAAAGGGAGGGATAAAGCTCCAAGAGGAAGATACAATCCTCCAATATAAATAGATATCTGAACTCTCTATCCTTTCCCCTTCCTTCCACCCAAGAATATATGAGAGATAATAAAACTTTATTCAATTCTGGTCTGTTCAGAAGACCCAACTTGTACAGCATGCCCAGTGCTCAATATTTAACATCTGATTCTGAATCTCACACAAAAGAAACTAAAGTCTGTAATATTTCCAATGGAAGTGGTCCCACTACATTTGGAGTCTGTATGAAAAAGTTATGATTGTTTTACCCAGAACACCTGTTTTTTGACTAGTTTCAGGACTGGTCACAAACCCT
>JZKD02S0700936.1:1639403-1654933 GCA_000966675.3 Picea glauca
TGGTGTACTGTGTATGTGTGTGATTGTTTATTTATTACTAGTCATTATTGGATAATAATTCTACATTGATATAACATTTGAAGAAAAAGGATTATAATTACGCTATTACCGATTCACCCCCCCTCTCAGTAATCCAACAAAAAATTATTAATTAATTATTTAAAAAGTGAATTAAATGTGCAAGTGGAAAGGTGTCATTGAGTAAAATCCTATAAAGAAAATGGGAAAAAGGGGTAAAAACACACTGGTTATGGGCAAGGTTATGTTGCAGAAATTTGGTTTGGATTTACTTGTGAGAGTTGGGATACCCAGCTTTAGAGAGAGTGGTGGCTCTACCTTGCGAGGAAAGATGGGAGCTAGAAGAATTTTGATTGTGTGTGTGCGTGGCCCCTTTGCAGCTCTGGGGGGTAAGGGAGAAGAAGAGTACCCCTAGCATTGATTGCAAGGTATCAGTGACATCTCTATAGTTAGCAAGTGGGAAGTCGAGAGGAGCATCGTCGCAGAAGAACGCCTTCAAATTTCATCTCGCTAGATACAATATTTTTATTTGAGATTGCATTTGTAAAAATATTTAAACTATAATGAGTTTTAACAATTGTCGCAACTATGTGTATTCAAGATATCGATTGATAAGCTCATTGACGTTTTTGAAAAGAAATTTTGGAGATTAATTCCAACTCAATACCCTCACTTAGTCTTGGAATTATTGTTATTTGTCCCTTCATATACTAAATCCCCTTGTTAATTTTTTTGATCATCATTCATTCGGTTACCCATAATAATAATAATGATTGATGTCCTTGCGAAGCTTTTGTGACTACCAAATGATTCTTCTGCATTATAATGAGTCTCCCCAAGAGAGTTTTTCCCTTAGAAGTTTTCCTTCGATGGTATTATGCTCTCTTCTGTGGATAATCGCCTCAGATTTCCTCAGTTATTTTACCCTTGTATAACTCTGTGTTTTTATGTATAAAACTTTCCCATCGTTTGGGGAAATTACCATGCAATTTTACCCTTGTATAACTCTGTGTTTTTAATGTATAAAACTTGCCCAGTGTTCGGTGAATCACCATGTGAATTTACCCTGGTATAACTCTATGTTTTTATGTATAAAACTTGCCCAACGTTTGGGGAAATCACAATGCGATTTTACCCTTGTATAACTCTACGCTTTTATGTATAAAACTTTCCCGGTGTTTTGGGGAATTCCCATGTGATTTTACCCTTGTATAACTCTATGTTTTTATGTATAAAACTTTCCCAACGTTTGGAGAATCTCCAGGAAATATTGCCCTTGTATAACTATGTGTTTTTATGTATAAAACTTTCTTGACATTTAGGGAATCGCCATGCGATCTTACCCTTGTATAACTCTGCATTTTTATGTATAAAACTTGCTTAGCGTTTGGGGAATCACCATGTGATTTTACCCTTCTATAACTCTGTGTTTTAATGTATAAAACTTGCCTAGCGTTTATGGAAATCGCCATGTGATTTTACCCTTGTATAACTCTGTGTTTTTATGTATAAAACTTTCTCAACGTTTGGGAAATATCCATGCAATTTTACCCTTGTTTAACTCTACGTTTTTATGTATAAATCTTTCCCAGCGTTTGTGGAAACGTCATGCAAGTTTACCCTTGTATAACTCTGCATTTTGTTTTATGTATAAAAATTACCCAGTGGTTGGGGAATTGCCATGCAATTTTACCCTTGTACAACTCTGTGTTTTTGTGTATTAAAACTGGCCCAGTGTTGTGGAATCTCCTTGCAATTTTCCTTTGTATCCTCTTTGATTTTTATATAAAAAAATTCCCTATGTCTGTGATTTTTCCTTGTGATCTTACCTAGAGTGTTCTCTTCATATTTATTAAAAAAAATTATCTACATTTTTCTTAACCTATCCTGCGAATTTTCTTGGGATCCACTCAACATTATCATTTACTTCCCTTGTGTTTTAATCAGTATTGTCTAGACTTGCCTTGCGACTTGCTCAGAGATATTACTAAATATATTGAGCTAGGTCCAGGTAGTTGTTTATAGTCTTGAAGGGAGGGTGGGATTTTACTTCTAGTTGTGTCCAATAGGTTGTGGATCCCTTGTCATTTGGATATGCTAGGAACAAGCCTTGAGTTATATTTGATGTAAGGAGGGTTGGGTCTTTCATTTAATTATTTTTAAAAATTAAAATTTAGTTGGAACGGATTATTATATCTATGGCCTAGTTAAGGATTGTATAGCTTTATGAAAGGTTATAATTTTCAGTGGTTAGATCCTAATTGTCAATCGTTTTATAAGGATGAAAGAATTAAATTAATAAAGAAACCATCAAAAGGTGTGGTGTAGGACTTGTTTTTGTACCTGGTAAACATTTTCTTGTTGAGAAAAAATTCTACATAGGTCATCCCTTGATTGTTAACCTTAGATGGTAATTGTGTTGATTATTGATATATGTTATTATAGATGGAATCTTGATGAAAACTAATTGCATCAACTAAATTGATACATGTTAGTGTAGAATGGAATCTTTATGGAATGTTTCTTAGAGGCTAATCATGTTCCTTAAATGATGTATGGTAATAGAATTTCTCGTGCCATGAAATTAATAGGACATATGAGGGGTTACGTGATTTGCTTACCCTTGCACCATGAAAGTAAAATCTATGATTACTTTTTCACCATGGAATATGGTGATGATTAAGTAATTAGATTGTTTGTGCTATGGAATAATGATGATGTATAAATGATTAAGTTATTAGATTACTCGTGCACTTTGAAATAATGTTGATGAATGATTTCCTAAGTGATTAAATTATTTGCGCGCATTGAAATAATGTTGATGTATGTTTAATTAAGTTATTAGAATACTCTTGCACCATGAATAATTGGTTATTAAGATTGATTAATTGATCTAGTTCTTGTTGGCTTGATTGGATTAGCGAGATTTAGACACCTCCTTGTTCCTCAGAACAATCACTATCCCTGAGACCTTAAATGGTCAAAATCAATCGAATAAATCTTGGGCTTGAGTGTTGCTTATGTGTCCTAGAGGTCCTAACCATAGGTTGGGCATGTAGTTATGTTAATGTTCAGTGACATTGTGGATCTTTATGTATATTTTGTTCAGGTGTTTGTGATGTATAGAATGGCGTTGCTATGTGTGTGTGTGTGTGTGTGTGTGTATGCATTGATTATGCATCACTAAAATTTATGTTAACGCATCAGCTTATGTCGTTATTGATTTACATGAGGTATAACTTGTAATGCTTTTAGTTATGATGATGTATCACTTGCAGTGTTGTTTATTATATTGTAACAAAGTAAATATTAAAACAAATTTGTTTTTACCTATTATACATCAATTTTCATTGTCGTTACAGAGGGGACATTACATATGATATCAGAGTGGGTTCAAATCTATGACTTGGGAATAATTACACCTTCCACTATATCAAACCCTTGATTAATATCATATCTCTAATTAAAATTGAAATTGTCTGTGTTGGTAATCATAGATAGAGGTTGCCATAGAGATAGATGTCGTGATGTTGGGGGAAGAGGTGTGATGCCTCCAGTATCATCCATGCCAGAGAATTCTAACCCCCAAGGAGAAGAGAAAGTCATTGGATAGGAGAATATTTTTATGGGGGGGGGGATGTGGTTGGTGATGTAGGAGCATCGCTCCACCTCAGCACGTTGGTGCACATTCAAGGAAGGGAGAAGCGTCACCCTCTCATTTTTCCCTCGAAATTTAAATTGTAATCGAGGAAATTAATGTTGTCAGGATGGGAGAGCCAAGTTGTGCTCTCGCACAAGTCGTAGATGAGGTCACCTTAATTGGTTGATGGTAGGATGGATATGGATCCGATTCAGATTAGATTTCCACTCATTGTAATCTACCTCATTAGTCAAGCGTTTTGAATGGTGATTAGACACCACTAGTGTATCTTGGAGGGAAAGCTCGTCGAGCTCCTCATGTATAAATATTTGTATTATTTCCCAGTAGAGGTTGTTGTTGAGCAGTTGTTTAATATTGATGAAAAATCATTGTAAGCCAAGAGGATAGTAGAGAGTCGAGACTCAATTGTAGTCCAGACTCATATATTGTAATTGACATCCTGCCATTAATAGGAAAGAATAGATTCCATTGTTTGCAATTCATGTGTGATGGATGGTATTGATGAATGTCATTTATGGTTATGTTTTTTTATGTTGTAGATGTGTATGTTAGAGTTCATCTATAGGGATAGACATAGAATCCTCTATCTGTGAGTTTGCCTAATTAGTTTTGGGTTCTTTAGGCTAAGTTCAAGGAGTGCATAACAGAGAGTTCAAACTTTGTGAGATGAGCCCAAGGAGTGTGTGTCTGAAGTCATTTGATTAAGAGAAGAATGTGCCAAGAGGCCACACCAGAATAGTTCACATACTCAGAAGGGAGAACCTCAAGGTTTTTCAATACCTTGGAGGAAAGTCTGCGCAGGAGGAGGCAAAGAATAAAGATTTTGAATGCTCTGTAAGACTCTTCCAGGAGGTAATCAAGTGGGTGCGAGAATTCACAGGACTAACACATTTTTGAGTGTTGGAGATATTGAGGGAAACCTAGAGTTGTTGAATACTCCAAGGGAAGAAATATCTATAAGTGTGCATTGAGCGAGAGATAGGAGGAAACCTCAAGGATTTTAGGAACTCAGAAGTAAGAAATGTGTAAGGAGTGCACCAGGCTAGGACTTAGCTAAGTGTTGTGAGAAGCTATTTGAAGGCTTAATCAAGCACAAGGAGTGTGCTAAAGGAAAATTGAATTCATCTTACAAGCTCGGGAGAAAGAGCATCGAGTTGCCAGGGGGGTACTCAAAGATATGTAGAAGGAAGCAGGATACCCAAGGACCTTAGAGGTTTGAGCCAAGCAAAATATAATTAGGACTAGTGTCATCGCACACTAAATTCCTACAAGGAGTGCAAAGAGGTTGAGAGAAGATGAAGTATTAGACAACGAGAAAAGTGCTAAGCATGCACAAGGAGTAAGGACTTGCTAAAGTACCAAAGGCAAGCGGAATTGCCCATTGTTAGAAGGAGACAGATGGAAAATGATCAGGAGATCTAAGAGATAGAGTTCCAGTATATTTTCCAACGGAAAATGACAATCTTCGTGAAGTCATGAAGAGCAGACTGAATCCAAACCATGGGATTTGGAAGGGGCATGTGGAGTAGATACACGCATTTCAGAGAAGTGGTTCTCTGGAATAAATTAGAGGAGAACAAGCAGAAGACTCCCAAAGGTCGGAGTCCAAAATAGATCACTGCCATTGATCTAAGGAAGCGACGGGGACCATTGATCCTCGCATTTGTTGTATTCTCCGATTCAGAGTTTGGGGGATAAGAGTTGTTTGTTGTGAAAATACCGAAGTCCCAAAGCTAAAGCGCCTTTCATGGTTTAGCCCTAGGACATAGCCCGAGGTCATATGATAGAAAGGGCCTAGAACAGAGAACTAGTGTCACTGTCACTTTCTTCAAAGGGTAAAAGAATAGAGTCATGTGGTTTGATAGGACCCACACTTTGGAGAAAGAGGGACTTGTGATAACTTGCATTAGGTTCTATAAGGGGACCAAAGAGTCGATCTGACTCATGTGACTGAACGATCCTAGACCAAGAGGTCGAGTATCCCCCAAGGAGAGAAAAGGAGGGGGCTTGCGCCATAGTGGTATCAGAGCCAACATATAATTGATTTATGTAGGCAAGGGGGATAGAGTGTGATGCTCTGTGGAGACTGTTGCAAGGTTTGCATTAGATGGTAGACATCCATATGGGTTGAAGGTGAAGCAAGATGGTTGTTGAAGGTCATAATCCCGGTCGAGGAAGGGACTGACTACAAAAAAGAAAAATGGAAATGGAGAAGGAGATCAGTGAAATCAGATAAGAGATGGAGAAGTTATAATTGAAGATGCAACATGAGGTAAAGGTACGCTAGAGATACGAGTGGCCTTTGAAAAGGACAACCAAGTGGCCTTTTTGAAATTTGTTGGCCAGAAGGCAATGACATGTGTTAAAAAAGTGGTTGAGGCATGTTGAAAACCTCAGTGCCGAGAGAAAGAGATATGACATAGGTCTCATAGATTGCCAGGTGGGAAATGATAAGGGATCAATTGATCTCATAAACTACCAAGAGGGCAGAGGAGACATCCCAAATTGTCAAGTGGGAAAGGGAGAAGAAATGAGCTCATCTGAGAGTTCTTGTCAGCAAGGGGTGTTGACAGATGGAGAGAAGGAAGAAGAAAGGCCTCATCCATATGAATATTCATGTGGGGCTACGAGCCACATGAATTAATATGATGAGAAGTTGAATACTTTCACCACCGATGAAGAAGATCGGGGGAGTGTTATGATCATTGGAGAAATCCAAATATTCCTTCCAAGCATCCTAGGAGAAGATAGCATATTTGTTGCAGAGGTAGCAACAAAGGGACAATGAGATGAGACTATCATGGAAGAGAAGGAGCATATAATGAAGTTTGACCTAGCAGCAAAGGAGGAGCACCTAGTTAATTTTCTCACTCAGTGGAAGATGGAGTTGAAGATACTAGAGGATTGTTTGGAAAGTCAAGAACCAGAAGATGGATGTCAGGAGATAGCCAAACCATATGAGACGTTATAGCATGAGGAGTAGCTGGAGGAAGTTGGAATAAAACCAGCCAAAGAACTAACAAGAGTTAGTCTGTCAGAGGAGATAGTTGAGCGGTAGTTCAGTAAGGATCCTACAGAATCAAGGTCTGCAATATAGTGGTTGTTCAACATCATAGGAGATGAAGGTAGCATGGGGGACCAGGTTGGTATTCTCATTGACCGACATGAGGAGTTGCAGCCGAGGAGACTACATAAGATGATCCAGTCGATAGAGTAGTTGGACAAAGTCATAGAGGAGATAAGGAGGTTGATGTTGAAGTCAACAGAAGAATCTTTCAATGAGGAGAAGCCAGATGGAAGAGAACCTGCATGAGTATTGGGGATGCAGTAGAAGCATCAAAGTAGAGAAGCGAGAGAATAGATCTAGGAGAAAGTTGTGGATCCAAGGGGATTTCAACAGAGGTGGGAAGCTCATGAGAAGGATCTCATGAATTTTCATACTAGTGGAGTATGATTCAGGAGCATCACTCCACCTCAACATGTGACATCTAGTTAGCACGTTTGTGCACATTCAAGGAAGGAAGAGGCGTCACCCTCTCATTTTTCCCTTGAAATTTAAATTGTAATCGAGGTAATTAATGTTGTCAGGATGGGAGAGCCAACTTGTGATCTTGAAAAAGTTGTAGATGAGGTCTCCTTAAGTGGCTGATGGTAGGATGGATCTGGATCCTATTCAGATCAGATTTCCACTCATTGTAATCTTCCTCATTAGTTAGGAATTTTTAATGGTGATTAGACACCACTAGTGTAGCTTGGAGGGAAATCTCGTAGAGCCCTTCATGTATAAATATTTGTATTGTTTCCCAATAGAGGTTGTTGTTGAGAAGTTGCTGAAGATTAATGAAAAATCATTGTAAGACAAGAGGAGAGTTAAGAGGCGAGACTCAGTTGCAGTCTGGACTCATATATTGTAATTGACATCCTGCCATTAATAGGAAAGAACATATTCCACTATTTGAGATTCCTGTGTGATGGATGGTATTGGTGAATATCATTTATGGTTATGTTTTTTTATGATGTAGATGTGTATGTTAGAGTTAATCTGTAGGGATGGAGATAAAATATTATATCCGTGAGTCTTTTGATTTAGTTTTGGGTTCTTTCAGATAAGTGCAAGGAGTACACAACAAAGAGTTGAAACTTTGTGAGCTGAGTGCAAGGAGTGCATTTATGAACTCATTAAATTCAGAGAAGAATGGTCCAAGAGGGCACACCAAAATAGTTCACATACTCAGAAGAGAGAACCTCAAAGTTGTTAAATACCTTGGATGAAATTCTACGTAGGAGGAGGCATAAAACAAAGCTACTGAATGCTCTATAAGAATCTGCCAGGAGGGCATCGAGTGGGTGCGATCATGCACAAGACTAACACATTTTGGAGTGTTGGAGATATTGAGGAAAACCCAAAGTTTTTGAATACTCTGAGGGAAGAAATCTTTGCAAGTGTGCATTAAGCGGGAGATAGGAGGAAACTTGAAGGATTTCAGGAACTCAAAAGTAAGACATGTGCAAGGAGTGAACCAGGACAACACTTAGCTTAGTGTTATGAGAAGTTGTCTAAAGGATTAATCAAGCACAAGGAGTGTGATAAAGGAAAAGTGAGTTTGTCTTACAATATCAAGAGAAAGAGAATCGGGTTTCCAGGGGGGCACCCAAAGATCTTTAGAAGGAAGAAGGAAATTCGACGACCTTCGAGGTTCGAGCTGAGAAAAAGATCAGAAGGATTAGCGTCGAGGTGCAGAAAATTACTACAAGGAGTGTAGCGAGGTCGAGAGAAGACAAAGTCTCAGACAATGAGAAAAGTGATAAGCGTACACAAGGAGTAAGGACTTGCTGAAGTCCCAAAGGCAAGTGGAATATCCCATTTTCAGCAGGAGACGGGTGGTGACAGATTAGAAGATCCGAGAGATAGAGTTTCAGTAGATTTTCCAAGGGAAAATGACAATATTTGTGAAGTCGCAAAGAGCCAAGTGAATCCAGACCATTGGATATGGAAGGGGCGTGTGGGTGATATCCATGCATTTCGAAGAAGTGGTGATCCAAAATAAATCAGAGGAGAATAAGAGGAAGACTCCCGAAGTTTGAAGTACAAAATAGATCACTGTCATTGATCTAAGGAATTGATGGGGACCATTGATCCTCATGTCAGTTGTATTCATCAATTCGGATTCAAGGGAATAAGAGTTGGCTGTTGTGAAAAGTATGAAGTCTCGAATCCAAAGAAACTTTCAAGGTTTATCCCCGGGACATAGCCTGAGGTCATATGATAGAAAGGGCCTAGCATAGTCAACTAGTGCCACTGTCACTTTCTTCAAAGGGGCTAAGAATATTGTCATGGGGTTTGATAGGACCCACACTTTGGAGAAAGAGGGACTGTGAGAATTTTCATTGGGTTCTATCAGGTGACCAAAGAGTTGATATGGCTCAAGTGACTGAACGATCCTAGACCGAGAGTTCGAACAACCCCTGAGGAGAGAAAAGGGGGGAGGGTCTGTGCCAGTTGGTATGACGAGGTCCTTTTAGAGGATATCATAGGAATTTATTAACTGACTAAATAGAGATAAGGCCAAGGCGCCTATACCCAATGAGGGTCCAGAACACGCTCCAACTAGAAGTGGTAGCATTCATAGAGAACTCAACAAGGTTAAGTTTCCCAAGTTCATGGGTGCCAAGGATCACTCAACCGTTGAGGCTTGGTTGGAGAATATGGAAATCTAATTTGTCCTTCATGACTACACCTCCAACATGAAGGTTTGGATGGAATTATTTCAGTTGAATGGGGAGAGCACTCTTCTATGGTGGAAGATGCTCCTACCACAATTGAACATGGTCATCAAAGATGTGTCACAGGAACTGTTCAAGGAGCGGTTCCGGGAGAGGTATTTATCTGAGGAATTCATTGAGCAGCAACTCAATGAGTTCAATGCCTTATGACATGGTGGTCGTACAGTGCCAAAGTATGAGGCTTGATTCATGGATCTAGTTAGGTATGATCCACATCTGCGCATGGAGAAGTTGAAGGTCAACAAGTTTGTGTTTGGAATTAACTTCAACATCCATGTGAAGGTGAGGATCCTAACACCATAGACGTTGCATGACACATTCCAGAAGGCCCTCATAGGAAGATGTGACCAGTGGGGGTTAGGGCAGGACTCCTGCAAGACCGAATGGAAAGACAACAACACGTGCATAGCAACATTAGACACCAGCTAGACATACATCAAGGTATCGAGATACATTGAGAGGATCCACATTCACAACACCACGATGATTGGCTCCTCAGTAGAGGACTCCCTATAGAGGACCACCACCTCAACATCGATGTCACACAAAACAACAATAGTTTAGGCATGTTCAACAAAACATACCATGAGCTCAGGTTGGTAGGCCAACAAATTTTACTTTGGGGACTAGGAGTATTTGACCGGAGACCGGATGTTGGACATGTGGAGAGCCACATTATGAGTGAGACTATCTGGTTGAGAGGGCCAGAGAAGGTGGGTTAGTTGGACACACTATAGTTGGAGATTTGGGTAAGGCCCATAGGATTCATGCAGCAGTGAATAACCGTCGGACTGAGCACTAGTCCACTATTCTTGAGATGTCAGATACAATCACCGACCAAACTTTTAGTATTTTGATAGATCCTGGTGCTATAGAGAGCTTTATTTCTAGTACAGCGCTAAAAATAATTAAGGTAAAGGAATTCAAACAGGACAAGTTTAGATACGTGGACATGGCTTTGGGTGTCAAAAAAAAGGTTGGAGGAATGGTTTCAAACTATCACATTGACTTGGGATATTTTATAACGAAGTCTGACCTGTACATCATGATCTTAGGATCTTACGACATCATGAGTAGTATGGACTAGTTAGAATTGCATGATGTGATATTCAACTATAAGACGAAGAAGTTGAGTTTGAATGATGATGAGGGAGATAGAAGAGTGATTGTAGGAAGAAACCGGGGAGTGTCCTTGAGGTTCGTTTCTTCCCTACAACTGCATAAGATCATGCGTAAAGGATGCAAGTTATATGAAATCTTAGCACTAAATAACAAGGGTGAGTCATAAGGGTTAGAAAACCTTCCAGTAGTACGAGATTTTGTTGATGTGTTTCTAGAAGAGTTTTCAGGTTTGTTGCCCGATAGAGAATTGGAGTTTACAATCGACCTGAAACCTGGAAATGAACCGATAGCAAGAGTTCCTTATCGCATGTCAATGCCTGAGTTAAATGAATTGAAAATGAAACTGAAGGAGCTAATGGACCTGGGAATTATACATCCACGTGTGTCACCTTGGGGTGCACCTGTTATTTTCATAAGAAAGAAGGATGGGTCGTGGAAACTCTGTATTGACTATCATCAATTGAACAAGGCAACAATCAAGAACCAAAATCTGTTGCCAAAAATAAATGATTTGTTTGATCAAATGAAAGGCGTGATGATGTTTTCAAGGATAAACCTTATATCAAGATATCACTAGTTGAGAATTAAAGAGGAAGCCATTCCTAATACCACATTCAAGATAAGGTCCAGGCATTACGAGTTACCGTTTGGACTGACAAGCGCTCTGGGGGTATTCATGAGGTTGATGAATGAGGTGTTCCACGAATACTTGGACAATTTTGTTCAAGTATTCATTGATGAAATATTGATATATTCTCAGATGACAGAAGAACATGATGAACATTTGTGCTTGCTACTACAGTGTTTACAAGAAAACAAATTATACAGGAAACTGTCGAAATTCTCTTTTTAGGGCATGTTATCTCCGACAAAGACATTGCTGTGGATCCAACAAAGGTAGAGGCTATTATGGAATGGGCTATGCCGATGATCGTACCATAAGTACACAACTTTATGGGTTTATAAGGATATTACCAACATTTTGTCAAAGGTTTTTCGAATATAGCAAATCTGATCATGGAATTGCAGAAGAAAAAAAAGAATTTTGTATGGATCACAAAAAATGTAGAAGCATTTCAAAGGCTCAAGGAATTGTTGAAAACAACGCCAATACTAAAAGTCCCCGACATGGACAAGGAATTATTGGTTTTCACATATGCATCCAAGGAAGCTTTAGGCAAAGTATTGATGCAAGATGATCGAGTGATCACTTACATATCAAGGAAATTAAAAAATCATGAGGAGAACTACACACCATGTGATTTGGAGTTATTGGACATTGTGTATTCCTTGAGAGTGTGGGTACACTATCTTATTGGACGGAAATTCAAAATAAAAACATATCATTATGGATTGCAACACATATTTACGTAGAGTGACTTGAATGTGCGACAAAGGTGTTGGTCATAATTTCTTAGCGAATACTAAAATTCCTCGACATGGACATGGACTTCTTTGTATGTGAAGATGCATCCAAGGAAGATTTTGGTGGAGTATTGATGCAAGATTGTTGAGTGATCTCTCACATATCAAGGAAATTAAGAAAGCATGAGGAGAACTATGAAATGCATGATTTGGAGTTATTGGCCATTATGTATGCCTGGAGACTATGAAGACACTATCTGATTGGATGAAAATTCGAAAAAAAAAAAAAAAAAAGATCACTATGGATTGCAACACTTTTCATGCACAATGACTTGAACACATGGCAAGGGTGTTGGCCAGAATTACTTAGAAAATACGATTTTAGATTAAATACATTGAAGAAACGGTGAACAAAGTGGCATATGCATTGAGTCGGAGACCACGCATATTCTTGGTGATACCTCTTCAGATGAATCTTTGAGATAGGTTTCTAACTATACAGTTCAATGATGACTGGTATAAAAAGGTTAGGAAAAATATTGGACAAGACACGATGATGATACCAAGGTTTGAAGGATATACATTAGACAAAGAGGGATTGTTGAGGTATAATGACAGGATTTACATACCGCCTAACGACAAATTGGGAATTTTGAACTTAAGCGAAGCTCATAGAGTAGTATACATGTCTCATCCAGGAGTCACAAAGATGAGGGAAAACCTTAATACCTTATTCTTCTAGAAGGGATGGAGGCAAACATAGTTAGCTACGTCATGAGGTATCTAGAATGTCAGTGAGTGAATGATGAACATAGACATCCAACAAGATTACTACAACCACATGCTATTCCAGAATCAAAATAGGTGGTCATTTCGATGGAATTCATTATTGGATTATCACTGAAAGTAAGGAGGCACGACTTGATTTTCTTGGTAGTTGACACTCTGACAAAGAGTGCACATTTTATTCATGTGCGTATGATGTATCAAGCACCACACATGGCTAGAATTTTTTTCAATGATATTGTGAGACTGTTTGGCGTGCCAAAAAGAATAATATCTGATAGAGGATCGGTGTTTATAGGACAATTTTGGACTAGTTCCCAAGAGGCTTTGGGAACACAACTAAACTTTAGTATAACATATCCCCCTGAGATAGACGGAAAGACAAAAATAATGAACCAAATTTTAGAAGATATGTTGTGTATGTATGTGTTGGACCAACATAAACATTGGGAACGGTTCTTGATATTGGTAGAGTCTATGTACAACAAAAACTATCAAGGTATTGTTAATATGGCACCATTTGATTTTCTCTATGGGTGACCATGTCGGATGTCAATGAGATGGGATTGGATTGAGGATAGGTCTTAGTGGGACCAAAGATGATCCAATAAATGGAAGAACAAATTCAAATGATAAGACAAAGGATTAAAGAAGGTCAATATCGACATAATAGTTATGTTGATGTGCATCGCATTGACCGCAACTATGAAGTTGTCGATTGAGTTTTCTTGTGGGTGAAACCGTAAAAGAGTTTGATTAAGTTCGAAAAGGGTAATAAACTATATGCTAGGTTTGTGGGGCATTTTGAAGTTGTGGAAAGGAAGGGACTTGTGGCCTATCGACTGGACTTTCCTGATTCTTTGACGCATATGCACGATGTTTTTCATGTATCTATTTTAAGACATTATGTTAGTGATCCTAGACATGTGATTCACATGAGTTCCTTGTAGGTGTCGGAAGAAGGTGCACTCACGGTGGAACAAATCCGCATTTTGGACCATCACATCCAACATTTATGGCATAGAAAATTCAATCGAGTCAAGGTCAAGTGGGGAAATTATAGTCCACACTCGGTTACCTGGGAGGACACATTTGATATGCGCCAACAATTTCCATATTTGTTTGATAGTTTAGACATATAGATATTTTCAGATGCTTTATTTACTGCATTTTATATACTGTACAACATCAAGACGAAGTTTAAAACAAGATGGGGTTTATGTAGCATCCCGCTCTTGCGAGCACATGTTATTGAATTGTTCTTCAAGAAAACTTGTGTGCAAGTGATACAGTTATAGTATATGGTTATCTGATTCACTTATGGATTCTTATGATGATGTTGATGGATTATGATTTATGTTGTTTGATATCTATGTATTGACAGATGCTATTGGCGAGTTTCCCGTGAGTGTGTATGAAACTTGACATATTGACGATGCCAATGGAATCAATGGACCTCCTCGGACTCTATATTGAGTCAAGGAGTGGATTGTATTGGTTTGAGTATTTCATTTATGCATATGTGACATATGATCGATTATATTATGATGTTTTTTATGGATCATTGACAGTGTTTTGTTGATGGATGAAGGTTGATGTTTTCTTGCTAATTTGACTCACATAAGGAGTAAAGGGACCATACACATAGACCATATATTGAGGCAGAGGTGTGGCAGCATCCATGTCACAACCTACTAGCACTTCTGCCATGGCTCAAATTGTAGGTTAATGATTACCTATTTCGATAGGTCCACAATGTTGTGAGGGAAGACTGAGACAGTCGCTCATGAATATTTCTAAGGGGTGCACAATAAGGCAGGGTCCTTATTCCTTATAAGCCCCTAGTCTTTCACAAGTTCAACCGAATGGAATGCTGACTACAGGGGTTGTGCAACTACCAAAACCACTCAAAGGTGAGTATCACCCTTGGAGCACGTAGTGCATCTTGAAGGAAACGTCGCGTAATTAAAAAATTGAATCAAAGGCAAGTGGAACCCTTAGAGCACAAAGTGCATCTTGAAGGGCATGTCGCAGAAATAAAACTTGAGTCAATGAATCTAGGTGGCCTAGAAAACCTTGAGCAAATAATCAAACATTGTATAATCTTTAAGCATTGTTGGATTTAATTAATTAAATAAGGATTGAAATTATTAACTTTAAATCCCCATTTGGAATTCTAAACCTATTTAAAATTTAATCCTAATTCTAAGCTTGGTGAAAATACTAAAACTTAAATACAAATTAAATAACATAGGAACGAGGCAAGTCAATTCAAGAAAATAAGAAGGATGAAATAATTCTAAAGAATTAATACAATACACTTGTGTGCAGAAAATACCAAAGTGGAATTTAAGATAAGAAAGGAATAAAACATTAAAGATTGTGCACACATATAAGGGCATCTAGAGTCTAGTTAACACTAGTCTAACTAGATAATAATCATATTTTAACTCAACTCAATTTTAGAAAGGAATAAGCCATTAATTAGGAACAAGGGGAATAAAGAGACAACTAGGAGTGATTTTAGGAGTTCTTTAAGGATGGGTGAGAGAAATTGACTTTTATTAAAATAAATTGTGGATTTACTTGTGCAACTAAGGGAAAGGGTGACAAGTGTATGGGGAAATAATTCTTAATTAATTATTTAAAAAGTGAATTAAATGTGCAAGTGGCAAGGTGTCATTGAGGAAATTCCTATAAAGAAAATGGGAAAATGGGGTAAAAGCACATTGGTTATGGGCAAGGTTATGTTGTAGAAATTTTTACTGGTTTTACTTGTGAGAGTTTGTAAGGT
>JZKD02S0700936.1:1654983-1671255 GCA_000966675.3 Picea glauca
ATGGTAGTTAGATATAATAAATGGGTAATTAGATATAATTAATGTAAGAGGGCTTCTTAGAAGGTTCTACTTCTAGAAGATTCCTCCTCTAGAATGTTCTTAGGAGATGATAACAGAGTTGGGATACCCATCTTGAGAGAGAGTGGAGGCTCTACCTTGTGAGGCAAGATGGGAGCTAGAGGAATTTTGGTTGTGTGTGTGTGTGGCCCCTTTGCGGCTCATGGGGCTAATGGGGAAGAAGTGTACCACTAGAGTTGGCTAGGATGTATCAGTGACATCTCTACAGTTAGAAAGCCAGAGGTTGGGAGGAGCGTCGTCAGGGAAGAACATCTTTGAATTTCATCTCACCGGATATACTATTTTTATTTGAGATTTAATTTGTAAAAATATTTAAATTGTAATGAGTTTAACAATTGTCGCAACTATGTGTATTCAAAATATCGATTGATATGTTCCTTGACGTTTTTGAAAATAAATTTTGGAGATTAATGCCAACTCAATACTCTCACTCGGTATTGGAATTATTGTTAGTTGTCCTTTCGTCTACTAAATCCCCTTGTTAATTCTTTTGATCATCATTCACCATGTTACCCATAAGAATCATAATGATTGATGGCCTTGTGAAGCTTTTGTGACTATCGAATGCTTCTTCCGTGTTATAATGAGTCTCCCCAAGGGTGTTTTTCCCTCAAAAGTTTTTCTTCGATGGTATTACGCTCCCTTTTGTGGATAATCGCCTCAGATTTCCTCACTAATTTTACTCTTGTATAACTCTGTGTTTTTATGTATAAAACTTGCCCAACATTTGGGGAAACCACCATGCGATTTTACCCTTGTATAACTCTGTGTTTTTATGTATAAAACTTTCTGAGCATTTGGGGAATCGTCATGAAATTTTACCCTTGTATAACTCTATGTTTTTATGTATAAAACTTGCCCAACATTTGGGGAAATTGACATGCGATTTTACCCTTGCATAACTCTGCATTTTTATGTATAAAAATTTCCCAGCGTTTGGGGAATCGCCATGTGATTTTACCCTTAAATAACTCTGTGTTTTTATGTATAAAAATTGCCTAGGGTTTTGGGAATCACCATGCAATCTTACCCTTGTATAACTCTGTGTTTTTATGTATAAAACTTTCCCAACATTTTGGGAATTGGCATGCAATTTTACCCTTGTATAACTTTGCATTTTTGTGTATAAAACTTTCCCAACATTTCGGGAATATATATATATATATATATACATACACACACACACATTTTGATTATGTGTCGCTAACATTTATGTTAATGTGTTGGCTTGTGTCATTATTGATTTCCATGAGGTATCACTTGTAATGATTTTAATTATGATGTCGTGTGGATCATGCGTTGATAGAGTCGTTGTTATATGTTGATTATGTGTCTTTTTAATTGTGTTAATGCATGTCTTATGTGTCATTTTAGTTATGATGATGTATTACTTGTGGTGTTGTTTATTATGTTGTAACAGATTGAATATTCAAAAAAAAAAAAAAATTACATATTATACATCACTTTTCGTTGTCATAACAAAGGGGAAATTACATTCTTTAGTATAGTATTTCTGAAAATGTTTTTGAAGAGTCTCGTGAAGATACAGTGTTCCTTGCTACTTCAGGGGATAAAAACCAACATTTTTGTAATAAAGTTGAAATATTACATAAGAAGATAGATATGGTTGTCCAAGTATACCTAGAAAAAGAGAAAATACCTTATGATATTACAACTCAGTACACACAAAATCAACTTTGCATATCATCCGATACAGGTTGTGAGTTGCAGGTTACACAAGTTGTGAATATCAACTGATACAGGTTGTGAGTTTGTAATGAACCCTCTGTTACGACAACAAAAATGATGTAAGTAGGTAATTATTATTTTTCTTTCTTTGCATTAGGAATTTAATTGTCACAACATAAATGGGTAGCATTACAAGAGACACATCAATGAAATCAATAACGACACAAGAAAATGCATTAACATAAATAACAATGACTCATGATCAACACCTAAAGATGAATAGAGGTGTAGTTCAACACATCACCATCAACTAAAGAAAATATTATTAATGATCAACCATGTCACTGAATATAAAATAACTACCCTCCCAACCTATCATGCATGGTTAGGACCTCCAGGACACATAAGAAACACTCAATCCCAGGATTCATCCAATTGATTTTGATCACTTAAGGTCTCAAGGTTGGCGACTGTTCTGAGGAACAAGGAGGTATATAAATCCCATAACCTAATAAAGATGAAAATCAACTAGATCAATCAATCAATCTTAAACATCAATTATTCATGGTGCAATCATAATCTACTCTACCGAAATCCTGTTGATGATTGCATCTATGTGAGACATTCTCCAACTTACAAACCTGTGAGATGTGGATCATTGCAGCTATGTGATACTTTCTCCAGCTTACAAACCCGAGATAAATCCCCTAAGAAGGGTATGTGGTTCCTATATGAGACAGACCTCGAATGTAGAGATGACCTCCTTCATTCAAAGAGTTGATAAGAACTCTAGATGATTATCTTGTGGGAAAGATGATATGTTGAGTTGGACATGCCAGTGGCTGAGAAAATGGTGAATGTGTGAAACCCCAAAGTGTTGGGTTCGTCATCATGAGAACATAAATGAAGATGATGTATTTTCTTCCTATGAGAAGCATAGTTGACAATAAAATCCAGATGACTCTCTTGTGTGATGCAGTGGAAAAGAAGATATGTTGAGTGGATGTGCTTGTGGATGAGCACATGTGAACATATGGAGATCTGGTTCTTCTGTGTAATGCAGTGAGCCAAAGATATAAATATCCCTATGGATGTGCCCCTAGTGAATAAGCACTAGTGGGTGTATCATATCCCTTTCTATATTGTTCAAGATTCAGACCTTCCTGTAACCCTAATTATAATGTAAAGGGTACAGGTCGGCCCCACCTTAATGTGATTGGTAATAAATGTAAAAGATAATTAATATGGTTAATATTAATCATAATGTGACTTAGAGAGGTCGGTCCTATTGTGCTAATAGACACTTTTGTTGATACTACAAGTCTAATATAAGTAAAGGAAGATTATCCATTGTGGAATCATATCCTTCACACAAGTTTGGAAATTTCAGCAAGTAAATCTACTTGGGAAAAGTTTGCACCTCTCTTGGGTGCTAGTATTATAGGGTTTGATCACCCTCTTGTGTTCTAAGTATTATTGGTGGTGAAGGTATTTATATTGAAGAATATAGCAAAGGATTTGGCTGAGCTTTCTTCCCTTGTTGATAAGGGTTTCCCAGGATACTTCATGTGTTCTTGTGCATGGTGTTTCTTCTTGTGATCTTGGTTGCTACAACATTCTTGTTTATGGTTAAGATAAATGAAAAATTGAAATGAACTACATGCTTAACATAGATTATTAAAAAATCAACATGGTATCAAAGCATAGGTATTGAAGATCCCATTGCACAAACACTTTCCAGCCATTCTCTCTCACTTTTGCAGAAACCGTATGACCCTCCTAGGGTTTCCAGAAATTTCATACAGCCTACTCTTATGAGGGTTTTCAACACTCAAAACTTGGACATTGGGAATAAAAAGAAAATAGGATTGTATGGCCTCTTTCATCGCACCTCCAGCAAGTCTCGGATTTCATTTATGAGCATTTTGATTTTTTGGCCCTAAGGGCTTCTAGGGTTTCTCCAAATTCTACAGAAAAATTCAGAATTGTATTTATGAAAATTCTTGAAGAAGCTCTTCAGTTTACTAGGGATATCATATTTCTAAAGGATTATTGTTGGCATTCATAAGCCCAAAAAAACCTAAAAGTGTTAGCCTAGCCTAGCCGTTAGGTTTTCTAGCCTAGTTGACAAGGGTTTGTGAAGATGAGCAAAATAATGATGGGAAGAAAACTTCATGATTCAAGCAAGCTCGGTTCCAGAAGACAATACCTCAAAGAAATGAAGACATCAACATCTATGTACTCTCAGGTATGGTTCCTATCAATGAAAACACTTGGCTAACTGACAGTGGTGCCTCTAAGCACATTACTAGTCTTAGAAATCATCTAACACATTTTTTTGAGAAAGAGACACATCTACATGTTGTTCTTGGAGATGATGCCAGATATAATGTAAGAGGGGTTGGAACTTCTACCTTCCAACTAGATTTAGATATGAAACTCAAACTACTAGAAGTACTATATGTACCTGGAATGAAGAGAAACCTTGTCTCTATTTTGGCCTTGGAAGACAAAGGCTACAAAATTACTTTCACAGAAGGAAGAGTTCTTGCATGGCATAAAGAATCTCATATAATCTCTTCCAAATTAATTGGCATCTAAGAAAACATATTGTACAAATTGACCATCAAACCAACTCAAGCCTTATTACATGACACTATCATCTTGAGTGAGTTATGACATAGAATACTTGCTCACATTCGTTATAGAGCTCTCCCAATTCTAGGGAAAATGGCAACAGGTCTACTAGAGATATAGATTCAACATGAATTTGTTTGCAAAGGTTTTTCCCTTGGAAAAGATGTTAAAGGATCCTTTCCTAGCAGTGACAATAGATCCAAGGAAATCTTGGACTTGATACATTCAGATGTATGTGGGACAATGATTGTTGCATCCCTAAATGGGTACTTATACTATGTTCTTCATAGATGATCACTCCAAGAAAAATTGGATATACTTTATGAAGAACAAAGATGGAGTCCTTGCCAAGTTTCAAGAATTCAAATCTCATATTGAAAACCAGACCGGAAGAAAAATCAAAATATTAATATTAGACAATGGAGGAGAATACACCTCAAAAGAATTCAACAGTTTTTGTATTGAAGCAAGAATCAAGAGGGAGTTCATAGTTCCTTAAAACCCTCAACAAAATGGGGTTGCTAAAAGGAAAAACATAACTATCATTGAGGAAAATAAAGCAATGATACATGATCAGAGTCTACCTATGACTCTATGGGAAGAAGCATGTATGAAAACAGTATATGTTCAAAACCAAAGTCCTCATCAGATCCTGAAGAACATTACTCCAGAAGAAGCATTCAACAAAGTGAAGCCTAAGATCGAACACTCTAGAATATTTATATGCCTAATATATATTCATGTACCTAAACAAAAGAGATCCAAACTAGAACCTTCAATAAGGAAAGGTACATTTGTAGGATACAGTGAATCCTCAAAAGCATATCGAATCTACATTCCAGGTCAGAGACAAATTGAAGTAAGTAGAGATGTTACCTTTGAAGAAGAAGTAGCCTTCCATAAATCCATAGAATCTCAGATGGAAACTGATAATGAAAAAATACCTTATCCCCCTTCAACAGTTCAAAGGGAGACAAATATTATTCCAGATGATCCAATAGCTCCAGTTGATCCAGTTTCTCCAGCAGATTCAGTTTCTCCAAGAAACATACCCAGAGACATTACAGTTGGACATAAAATGTCGTATTGGGCCCAAAAAACTCTATAAGAAATAGAAGGGCATAAAGCCCCACAAGGAACAACCAGAGAAATCAAGAGACCAAAGATATTCTCAAGCTACCTTTCAGCCATGACCCACTTTATTGATTCAGAGCCAACTTGTCATGGAGAAGCTTCAGGTGAACAAGTATGGAAAGATGGCATGAGTGAAGAATATCAATCTATATTAAAAATTGATGTATGGGATGTTGTTCCAAGACCGGAGGGAAAGTCCATAGTGAATTCCAAATGAATTTAAAAAATAAATTACACTGCTAATGCAAGCATTGAAAAATACAAAGCAAAATTTGTGGCCAGAGGGTTTTCACAAATAGAGGGAGTTGACTATGAAGAGACTTTTGCACCAATATCTAGATATACCTCCATCCGATCTATCATTGCTTTGGCTGCCTCCATGGGTTGGAAGCTACATCAGATGGATGTAAAGACAACTTTTCTCAATGGTGAAATTGAGGAAGAAGTTTATATTGAGTAGCCAGAAGGTTTCATTGTATGAAAAATCTCATGTATGCATGTGTAGTATATCTAGGGAGGTACCCAATAGGAATGTGGTTATGTATTATTTGTGGAAGTCATTTAATATATGAGAATGTGGTCATTCAATGTAAGGTGGACTAGGTGCACTATATTAATAAAGGCCCACTATGGTAGTTATATGTAATAAATGTGAAAAGGCTCTCTAGAAGGTTCCCACGAGATAGAGAGATCTATATAAAGAAGTGTAGGAAATTTAATGAAACATAGTGAAGAATATTTCCATTGTAACAAGCAAGTGTTGCTTGAGTGCATTCCTTCCTTAAGGAATAATATATGGTGTTATCCTACCTCAAGGTTTTTCTCTATATTCTTGTGTTCATGTTATGGTGAATGGTTTATGGTTTATTCTTGGTATTATTGAAGCATATTTGCAGATCTGGTATAGGTACTTAGCAATTAGTATTAGAGAACTTTCCTTGGCCAAAGAAGGGAGTAATTGTTTTGCTCTTTTTGCAGATTTTTTCTAGGAAAAATAAAGGGCGGTGCACTTCAGGTTAAGATATGAAGATTTATGAGATGAATTTGGAAAAAAAAAATAGATATTTGAATTTCTCTCTGAAAAATACCCAATTTCAAAAAAAAAAATCAGTCGAAACAGAGTCCGAGAAGTAAAGTTATGAGCATTTTAAATTCAATAGTTTTTCAGGGTTTTTCTGGAAAAAAAAACCGTGATTTTCTGCAGTAAGGTATTTCTACACCCTAGTTTTTGTTGAATATTTATTCCAAGCATGATATTTTTACTGGAAGAGATGATGGCCCTAGTATTGAAGAATTTATACAATCTCACAAGTCATTATGGAAAGGGAAATGGAAATATTTTGTAGACTGGGGTTTCAAAGGTAATGCTCTCATAAGGTGGAAATCATTTCACCATTCTACGTGGATGTCACTTTCTGATGAAGCACTTGAAAAATTACTTTCTAAGTGGATGTCACTTTCTGAGGAAGCACTTGAAAAATTAGTTTTAGACAAGTGGTCTCATACAAAGAGTAAGGATAAAGACATCACCAAGAGTTTATTTTCATGTGGAAAATCTATATTACAAGTTTGTGGTTGTATTCATAAAGAAAATGGCATTGTTTCTATTAACCCTAGTTGCAAACAAAATTATATCAATATTCAGTTGGTTAATAGATTGCAAGTTCTGGCAAAGAATATTCAAAGCACACAGGTTGCAGGTGAAAATGTTAAACTTTTTAAAGATTTGAAGCTCAGTATGGATAAATATGTGTTGCATTCATATTTTGAGGCTCTAGATATGGGTGATGAAGACATTGTTTTGGGATATCCTTGGATAGAATTAGTGGGTACCATTAATATTAATGTGCAAAATAATTTTCTAAATCTTTGGTAGAAGAAAAAGAAAATCGCATTGCAAGATGTGTCTCTTAGTAAGAAATATGGGCCCACGGAAGCTAGCAAAAAATTTATTGTCGAGTTCGAAGATGAATCAACAGTAGAGTCTACAGAAGGAGACGAAGAAAAACCACATGAAGGACACAATAGGGAAGATAAGGAGGTCATTGACTCAAAGGAACAAAGTGTTGTAGATTTGAAGAAAAAAGAACAAATTCCTACAGTTGTTGTATATCACGATCCACATCATATAGAGACCTAATAATCATCAAGGCAAGGGTGTGTGCATCAACACATTTATGCACCAGCAAGGCACCAGACATGAAACCGATCAAGAGGTGCATGGAGGGCTACCGAAACTACAAGAAGAGCTCAGGCTACAAAAACAATCCCATGGAAACTCTGACAAGATGCAAAGAAAGATCAGAGTGGCAAGGTAACAGATGGACATCGTGTTTGACTTCCATTAGGATGGATGGATGGTCGTACTTGGTACCAGTTCACTACATTGCTCATTCAGTCATATTGTATGGTTTCTTCTCATGTTTCGAGGATGAAACATGTGAAGGGGGATGGAATGTAGTATATCTAGGGATGTAACATGGGGTACCTAGGGAGGTACACAATGGGAATGTGGTTATGTATTATTAGTGGAAGTCATTTAATATATGAGAATGTGGTGATTCAATGTAGGGTGGACAAGGTCCACTATATTAATAAAATCCCACTATGGTAGTTAGATGTAATAAATGTGAGAAGACTCTCTAGACGGTTCCTAGGAGATAGAGAGAGCTATATAAAGAAGTGCAAGAAATGTAATGAAACATAGTGAAAAATATTGTCATTGTAACAAGCAAGTGTTGCTTGAAGAGTGCATTCCTTCCTTAAGGAATAATATATGGTGTTATCCTACCTCAAGGGTTTTCTCTATATTCTTGTGTTCATGTTATGGTGAATGGTTTATGGTTTATTCTTGGTCGTATTGAAGTATATTTGCATATTTGGTATAGGTACTTAACAACAGGTTAAAGAAATCCCTATATGGTCTAAAGAAAGCACCACGTGCTTGGTACAAGAAAATGGATGGATTTTTTATGAGTTTGAGATTCAAAAAAAGTATTGTTGATCCAAACTTGTATTATCACATTTATGGGAATTAATGTATGATTTTGGTCTTATATGTGGACGATCTTTTCCTCACCGGTTTAGAGAGACTCATTGATGAATGCAAACAAGCATTGACAGATAAATTTGAAATAAAGGATTTGGTCTTCATGCATTATTTCTTGGGACTAGAAGTATGGCAGAGAACAGATAAAATTTTCCTAAGTCAAGTAAAATATACTATGGAGATATTGAAAAAGTTCAGCATGACAGAATGCAAATCCATGCATACTCCAATGGTAATGGATTTAAAGAAAATTATTGATACTGATTTAGGAGATGTATATCCACACTTATACCAACAGTTTATTGGATCTTTGATGTATCTGGTTAACACCAGACCAAAAATTTTCTATGTATTAAATGTTCTTATCCAGTTTATGAGTCAACCAAAACATACACAGTCGATAGCTGCAAAACATGTATTGAGATATTTACAAGTTACAATTGGTTATGGCCTAAGATATACATCCAATGTGGACTTGAGCCTGCAAGGATATGTCGATGAATATTGGGCAGGAAGTGCAGTAGACAAAAAGAGCACCTCCATTTGTTGCTTCACCTTCAGATCATCCATGGTTTCCTGGTGTAGAAGAAAACAAAGATATGTGGCTTTAAGCACCGTAGAGGCAGAGTACATAGCACTGAGTGTGGAAGTTTGTGAAGTAGTTTGTGAAGTTTTTGAGGCAAAGTACAAACCTCTGACTGAATTATTCGATCATGAGATGGATCCTACTACTATTCACTGTGATAACCAAAGCTATGTAAACCTCTCCGAGAACCCAGTGTTTCATGACAAATCAAAACACATTGAAATCAAGTATCACTATATCAGAGACATGGTACAGAGGAATATAGTTCATGTGCAATTACTTTCTACTCATGAACATATTGCAAATATCTTCACCAAACCACTTGCCAAGACCAAGTTAGAGTATTTCCGTGAGAGACTTGGGCTAGTGGAAAATGCATCCCTAGGTGAGAGGGAGTGTTCATGATTGCAACTATGTGAGACATTCTCCAACTTACAAACCTGTGAGATGTGGATCATTGCAGCTATGTGAGACTTTCTCCAGCTTACAAACCTAAGAGAAATCCCCTAATAAGGGTATGTGGTTCCTATCCGAGACAGAGTTGGAACGTAGATATGAAATCCTCCATTCAAAGAGTTGAGAAGAACTCCAGATGATTATCCTGTGGGAAAGGTGATCTGCTGAGTTGGACGTGCATGTGGCTAAGCACAAGGTGAACGTATGAAAACCCAAAGTGTTGGGTGCATTTTCATGAGAACAGAAATGAAGATGATGTATTGGCCTCCTCTGAGTAACATAGTTGACAAGAAACACCAGATGAATCTCCTGTGTGATGTAGTGGAAAATAAGATCTGTTGAGTGGACGTTCTTGTGGACGAGAACAGGTGAACATATGAATATATGGTTCTTCTATGTAATGCAGTGAGCCAGAGATATAGACATCCCTATGAATGTGCCCCTAGTGGATGAGAACTAGTGGGTGTATTAGATCCCTTGCTATATTGTTCAAGAGTCAGAATTTCTTGTAACCCTAATTACAATGTAAAGGGTATAGGTTGTCCCCGCCTTAATCTGATTAGTAATAAATGTAAAAGATAATTAATCTGGTTAATATTAATTATAATTTGACTTAGAGAGGTCGGCCCTATTGTGCCAATAGACACTTTTGTTGATAGGACAAGTCTAATATAGATAAAGGAATATTCTACATTTTGGAATCATATCCTTCACACAAGTTTGGAAATTTCAACAAGTACATCTACTTGGGAAAAGTGTGCACCTCTCTTGGGTGCTATTCTTCTAGGGTTTCATCACCCTCTTGTGTGCTAAGTCTTATTGGTGGTGAAGGTATTTCTCTTGAAGAATATAGAAAATTATTTGGTTGGGCTTTCTTCCCTTGTTGAGAAGGGTTTCCGAGGATACTTCTTGTGTTCTTGTGGTGAAGGATTAGATCCTGTCACTGAGAGGGGGGTGTGAATCAGTGACACAACAATTATATTAATTTTTCATTTATCATTGCACACATAATTTTAATACATCATTTTATTGTGAAACCCAAATAGGAAAACCACAAACTCTTTTCTATTAACTGCAAAATTTGTTTTACATGTTACATAGAAGGAAGATGTTCTTCATTTTTTATCAGCACCAACTAATCAGGATGCACCCACACCCTAGTTTGCCAGTACCAACTACTAGGAGGCTACAACCCCCTATTTAGTCAAATACAACTAACAAGGAATCACCAACTCCCTCTGCAGGCATAAACCTGCCTTTGCACCACTCAACCACCCTTAATTCATAAGTATATTCATCTTTTCTTCTTGGAATCTGCTTCAGCTTTTGATCTTCTCATCTGGCCTACATAGACACTTTATTCTCCCACTCTTTCATGTTTATATATTCTTCAAAATAGCGTGAGTGTGAAACACTATGTCCATTCGTTTGGACCATCACACCTCTTTAATTAACTTAACCATAATATCTGTTATTATTTTCACTGTGATGGATTTTCATAAATTGATCACTTATGGATCAATTTCATCCATTAAATTTGATCTTGAATCTCTGTTTATTTTCAGAGAGACCAAATTTCGCTGAGGCGCTTCCTTCAAACCATCACTTATGACCATGCATTACAGAACCATGGGCTTGCCAACTATAGTGACATATTATAATTTCCTACTAAAACTCCTATAGCATATGACCATCAATGGTGACCAAATTCTAGGCCAAGAGAGTGCTTGAGCGCTCATCAAATCAACGGCCACGATTCAATCTTCTGATGTGATGGACGACTGATGGAACTTTGCACTTCAGAACTTTGGGTTTTCAACATATCAAAACTTTCAAATCAGATTTTTTGAATAGATCAGACGGTTGATGTTTATTTCATGGAGTCAGATCAATCGTCAAATTTGATTCTTTATAAGGCTTAATATGATGGCCAGGACTTAATCAAGCATTGAAAATGGATGGCCACCATTTAATACGGGTCTTTGGACTTCAGAGATTTCATATCTCAACTGGGTCTTCGAACTTTAGATATTTTGATTCTCAACCCCTTCTTTCACTCGTAGTGATCACCTGTTAAGTAATTCATAAACGGTGGAGACCGCTTACTGTTGGTTAATGCTTCCACTTAAGCTATCCTTCCACTATATTTAAATCAATAGAAAAGAATGCTCCCGAAGTGATATTTCAGATCGGACATCTCGTGTCCACTTCAGGTCTTCTGCATTCGAGACTTCGAGAATTTGGGCGAGTACGATGGCAAAGCTCCTGAAGCAAAACTCCCAAAGTGATCTAACTGCTTGCGTCACTTGATGACATGTCACGTGCCTAGAAGATGCCATGTGTCACTCATATTCATGGTTTGCACGTACCTGAAATGATGATATCATCTTGAAACTTGTCATTCTCTGATTGTTCCATGTGTCCATGCTGGCGTAGTCTTCTGACATGTTCTGTCGACATGGTCTACCAAACAATATCCCTGATCCAACGGTCCTTGAATGTCCTCTAAATCCAACGGTTCTTATTCATTTCGGATTTCCAGGCTTTGGGTATTTCACATCTCAAACTTTTTGGAGAGTAACCTCCTCGCTTTTTTATACCTGAATTGAATTTTGTTCATTGATCAGGTTCTTTAGATCAATTAATCAATATATTTTGTGATGCAGCTCTTGTATCTTTATCCTGTCCTTCCACTTTAACACGATCTGACGACTTATGAGAATTGGGTTTAATCTGACGGCTGACGGGTATTCGACTAATCAAAATATCAACATTTTAGCCTCGCTTATCCTGTCCTTCCACTCAAAATGTGATCCGATGGTCATGAAGATACTCAAAGTAGATCACACGATCACAAATGATTGCAGAACCATAACTTGTGAGTGATTTAACTCGTCACCCAAACTTCGCAGTGGGAAGTTGTGCATTGTTGGTGAGTCAACCACAATCATTGATCTTTAAATATATAAGATCAAATGGTCCTGACTAATTGCGGGATTGGAACAAGCCTGATGTTCAATTCTCTTTTCGCTCCCTGCAATTCATCCCTACCATTGATCTGGCTTGCAGATCGACGGTCATGATCCTCCAACGATCCTCAAGCCCATGGTCACTCATATGACCATCTTCCATTACATGAGATGATCAACACCGTCAATTTCCTTGATCGGATGGCTGCTGAGACTTCTCACCTTTTCCTATGCAATGGTCGATTTCTCAATATTTCCATAGATCCCAACGATATTTCTGCAATATGCTTCTTGCTTTTGAGCTTTGATCTTCATTCGCTAACCCTCTTGATATTTTATCATAGAAACATTGTTGGTCCTATCGTGATCAACAATAATCACAAATTTCTTCATCCTTAAGGTGATGTTCTTCCGTCGATTCTTTTTCTTCTCGAGATTAACCTTGTTGCTCTACTTACTATGACTATAGACATCAATGACAACACATGAATGACAATATGTCCAACAATATCCTCCTTTGTCATTGAGGGCAACAAACCAACTTTATACACAATATCCCCCTATGGTGATGCTTTTGTCCTCTAAAGTTACTCTCCCCCTTTGGCATCAGTGGCAAAGGGTTTCTTCTCCGATGATCTTTCTGTATAAATATTTCTTTGACCACTGGTAACTCTTCCTGCAATCACACTTTTCCTTTCATAATTGAATGACTCCTTCTGACATTGATTGCTATCTCCCCCTGAATAGGTGCCAACTGAAACATTATTTTCTTGAGAGATTTCAGTAGGAAGAAGGATTACTCCCAATTTTTGCCTGAGATATTCAAATACATCTCTGCTCAAGGGTTCTGTAAAAATACTTGCCACATGTTCTTGTGTTGGAACATATTCCAATTTAATGTCTTTGTTTTCAGCCTGATCTCTTAGATCATGGTACTTTATGGGAATGTATTTTGATTTTGAGTGTTGGACAAGGTTCTTAGAGAGACTTATCGCGCTTGTATTATCACAGTGGATAGTAGTGGGTTCTTAAAATATTATTTTGATGTCTTGTAGAGTTTGTTTCATCCATTCCACTTGTGTGCAACATTCTGCTACTGTAATATACTCAGCTTCAATGCTAGACAGAGAAATTGAGGATTGTTTCATGCTTATCCAAGCAACTAGTGATTCTCCCAAAAAGAATTCTCCTCCACTTGTACTTTTTCTATCATCTACACTTCCTTCCCAATCAACATCTGAATAGGCTTTTAATGTGAATGAATCCTTGGTAGGGTACCACAAACCAAGATCTATGGTTCCTTTCAAATATCTAAATATTCTTTTTACATCTTGAACATGGTTCTCCTTTGGTTCTTCTTGGAATCTAGCCACCATCCCAACAACTTGCTTGACATTAGGTTTGGAGGTTGTTACATAGAGAAAACTACTAATCATTGATCTATAGTGTTTTGGATCTACAGCTTTGGACTCGTCATCCTTGCTTAGTTTGCATCCAATTGTCATGGGTGTACTAACATGTTTGCAATCCTCTAACTGGAATCTCTTATGCATATCCTTTAAATATTTAGACTAATGGATAAACACTCCTCTTTTGGATTGAATTATTTGTAATCCAAGAAATAAATTCAGTTCGCCAAGCAAAGAAATTTCAAATTCTTGTTGCATCATCCTAGAAAAGTCCTTACTCATTTTATCATCATCACTGCCAAATATAATATCATCAACATATACTTCCACAATAATCATGTTATTACCATTAATTTTACAGTAAAGATTGTTGTCTGTTGATCCCCTTTTTAGGCCCTGTTTTTGTAAGTAAGAATCTAGCCTTGCATAACATGCTCTAGGTGCTTGTTTTAGCCCATAGAGTGATTTATTTAGTTTACAAAAATAGTCTCCTTTGTTGGTTGATTGGAATCCTTCTGGTTGCTCAATATAGACTTCCTCTTCTAAATTTCCATTGAGAAATGTTGACTTGACATCCATCTGGTACACTTTAAATTTTTTGTAGCTAGAGAAAGCTAAGAACATCCTGATTGCCTCTAATATGACCACGGGTGAAAATGTTTCTTTATAGTCTACTCCTTCAACCTGAGCATACCCTTTGCATACTAATCTGGCTTTGTTCGTGATTACTTTCCCATTTTATTTTTATATACCCATTTAGTTCCAATTGCATTTTTATCTTTTGGTCTTGGAACTAGTTCCCAAGTTTGATTTTTTTCAATTTGGTCCAATTATTCATTCATAGCTTTGATCCAGTTTTCATATTTACATGCTTCTTTGATTGAGATAGGCACAACATGTGACAACAATGTTATTTTTGTTTGATACAACAATTGTCTTCTTGTGTGCACTCCATCATTCATATCTCCAATAATCAGTTCTTCAGGATAATTCTTTTGAGTAATTCTTGAGGGTGTATTTGTATCTCTTCTTGGGAATTCTTCTATTATCTCTCCATATTGACCATCTTCATCTCTTTCACTAGTATCCATATCATCTTCTTCCCTTTATTTTTCATTCTCTTCTACTTCTTCTAGTTGTGTGTTGAATGTCTCATCATCATCTTCATCTTCATTTTTAGGTATGGTCTCTTGATTTTTTATCCTTATCGTTTTTAGGTCATCCACATTGACATCTGCACTCTCAACAATATTATCTGATCTAATATTGTAGCATCTATATGTTTTCTTGTTTGAAGCATATCCAATAAAAATACCTTCATCATATCTGGCATCAAATGTTTCAAGACTCTCATCTAGTCTTTTGATGTAGCATTTACTTCCAAAGACCTTGAAGTATTTTACTGATGGAGCTCTTTCAAACAATAGTTCATAATGGGTCTTATCACTATTAACCCTGAGCTGACCTCTGTTCAATATGTATATTTTTGTGCTTACAGCTTCCCTCCAATATCCATCTGATAATTTTTCTTCATTGAGTATAGTCCTTGCAGCCTTCTAAACTGTTTTATTCTTTCTCTCAACAATCCTGTTTCGTTGAGGTGTTCTGGCAGTAGATAATTGTCTTTTTATTCCATGGGTTTCACAGAAGAGATCAAACTCTTTTGAGGTGAATTCACCACCATTGGCTGATCTAAGACATTTGATTTTTGTCTCCTTTTCATTTTCATCAAGGGTTTTAAAGGATTTGAATTTGTTGAGTGCTTCTGATTTTTCTTTGAGAAAACATATCCAACCCATTCTAGTAAAATCATCAATGAACAACATAAAGTAAGACTCTCCTTGCAAACTCTTGGTTCTCGTAGGTCCACATAGGTATGTGTGAACAAGCTCTAAAGGTTTAGAGGTTGTGTATTCTTTTTCCTTGAACCTTATTCTAGTTTGCTTCCCTAGTTGATAGTGTCTACACATAACATTTGAGGGTTTTATGATCTTGGGAAAGTTTCTTACTGCACCAAGGTTGTTGGTTTTCAAAATATTTTCAAAGTTAATATGCCCCAACCTTCTATGCCATAGCCAATTTTGATCTACTGAATTTATATGACACTCCTCATTCAATTTTTTGTCTAGTATATATACATTTTTAGGAGTTCTAGGAGCAATAACAACTAATTTTCCCATGTCTTCTCTCCTAATCTCAAATTTTTGGGAATCAAAGATGCATAAGTGACCCTGATCATACGTTTGACTGACTGTAATGTCCCCA
>JZKD02S0700936.1:1676520-1695132 GCA_000966675.3 Picea glauca
CATACACACATATAAACACATCTAAAAGGTAGATCAGCAAAGTGTTTGACGAAATACCTCACTTAGAAAAAGTTTTTAAAAAGACACCAAAACAGTGATGATCCTTGCATAATGGCTTGGGATCATTACACTGACACTTATTAAACTAGGCTTCATTTTTTCGACAAGTAGCACATTTCTGGCTTTGTCTTTTCCCAAGCTCACAATGCCTTTTCCAAGTATGTTACTTGAAGCATTATCACCGAATGTAACTTTACCTTTTTGTTTCTTTAAGTCTAAAAACTTGTCCTTGTTACCTGTCATATGTTTTGAGCACCCACTGTCAACATACCAGAGATCCTTTTTATCTTGAGCTTTTAGGGCAATAATACATTCCTTTTTTGATGTTTTTTCTCTCAAAAGTTTCTTTTGCTCTCATGAACTTTGGTTTTTCTGAGACTTCCATTAATCTACAATTAATGGCCTTATGTCCATGGTTATGACATCTGAATAATTGTAAGTCCCCTTCTTGTAAAGGTGAAAGGAATTATAGTTTCTACTTTTAACTCGATTTGTTGCTTGTTTATCCTTACAGATATAGTTCTTAACCTTCAGATTTTTCTTAAGCTCTACAATTTATAGCTTTGTGTCTGAAATTAGAGCATGCAAAGAAATAACCAAGGAAAATGTGAGGATACCTATTTTGATAGAACTTCTTTGGTATTGTCCTGTCTTCCTTCTTGATGGGTGGAAGTAATCTTCTAGAGTTATTATCATTACTTATCTTCTCTTCATTTTTCTTCTTGAATGTACTAAGGAGAGCATCTGCATAGGATTTTGAGTTAACATGTCTTTCCTTTTGAGAATAACCTATTCTATTTTTATTACTTGAATCTCTTTGCGTGGTGATAATTTGATCTAATATTTTAGAGCTATTTTCAGATTTTGTTTGAATGATTTTTGCATCCAGTTCCTTTTTTATATGAACTATTTATGCCTCCATTCTTTCAAAAGTTATTTGTTTTTCCTTAAGAGACTTTTCCAAACTTTCTTCGATCTTATTTTCTTCTAAGATTTTTTTTTTTTAGATTGCTCATGAGTTTTTCCATCTCCTTTTCTACTTGTTCATGCTTTTCCTTTTGTTCAACTACAAAACTTTTTAATTGTCTATATCTGGTTTTGTATTTTCTTAATTCATCTAAGGCATTGAGAAGTTCTTCCTCCATATTAAATTCTTCTTCATCTTCCAACTCCCTCTCATGTTTAATTTTTTCTATCTCATTATATTCTTCAATACCTAAAAAAAGGATTTCATCATCATCAGATTCATTGTTGTCACTATACTCTGATGGGCTGTTGTTTTCTTCTTATGAGTAGAAATTATTTTTCCCTTTGTAAAACCTTTTCTTGTAGTTGGGTTTTCCCTTCTTTTTGTATTGTTTGGTTTTATTTTCTTCATCTTCAAGGTCCTCCTTGGGATAGGGAAACTTGGATGCAAAATGACCAACTTTTCCACAGTTAAAACATTTGAAAGGAAGCTTGCCTTTGTACTTCCCTAATCCTTTCTGAAGTTTTCTAATGAAATTGGCTTCTTCCACATCAGATTCTTCATGATGGAAGGATTGAAGTTTTTGCTTCTTATTTATCTTTGTCTTAGATTATTTGAAAGTTGTTTCATCTTTTGTTGATTTATCATTCCCTGTTCTCATTTCATATGCTATAAAAATTCCATGGAGCTTATCAACTGTGAGTGTGTCTAGATCAAATCTATCTTCAATTGAAGAAATCTTTGCATCATATCTCATAGGTAATGACCTTAGTATTTTTTGCACAATGGGTTTATCTGTGATCTCTTCTCTTGCCGCTCTAATTGAGTTAACCACTTCATCTACCCTATGAAAGTACTCAACAATATTTTCTTTTTCTTTCATTTTCATATTTTTAAACTGGGCTCTATACGTCTGTTGTTTGGCTTCCTTGACTTTGTCATCTCCTTCTTTTGGCACAGGGGCAGGCCTGGGGTTCAACCCTACAAAAGTGCACCAACAAAACCCCAACTACCAGCCCTTTCAGCAACACATGCGAAGTAGATGAAGTCTCACCCGAGGTAGAGGCAGGGGTGGTTGCAAGACTCAGATGTCAGCAACTTTAGCTGGGACACTGATCATTGATTACAACACCTTAACAAAGAACTTAGAAGTTATATTTCATCAGTATTTAATCAACATCTACTTTGCAGATAAAACCCTAATTACAGAGCACCACAGTTCACCCAAATCTAGCCTATTCAAGCACTAAGCACATTCACATAGGTTAGATCTAGAATTCATTCATATTATTAAGCACAAATCATTAAAAAATATATCTATCATTCATCTGTATCAAATCACTTAAGCAAGTAAACACATAAACACATCAATGCATCACACAAAGCATAGCAACACAGGATATATGTGCTTCACCCCCACCCTGGGGCTACGTCCACCAACTCTTCTTCTCTTTTATTATCTTTGGTCAATCAACTACATACACAGATCCACAATATCCTACTCCACATTGGACAGGAGATCTCCGCACGTCTCTAGATCCTCCTTCCCTGAGTTACAACATAAATCCTTTCACAGTCTCTTACAATCACTTGCACTTAGCTCTGCAAGTCTCACACAGTATGCACAAAGAAATTACACTTACCACTTGCACTTAGCACCTAGCATCACGTAGATGCATATCTCTTTGCATCGCCTAGAGATCTATTTATACATTACAAAATGGGCCTAAACATGGGTAAACCCATGGGCCAACATCCTCATACTCGTTACATAAGCCCAAAACCCGAAAGGCCCTAAAAAGAGGTCGAGATCCCGTGATCTCTGCTTCGACTTGCACTCTACCTTCGACAGCCTATCGAAGTCCCAAAAGTAGGTCAAACTTGAACAAGGATCCTCAAAAATTGGTCAAGGGACAACACCTTCATATACAACCTCCATCTTGTCCCAGATTTATTTGGTTGTTTTGCAATGCACAACCTTCACACATATAGAATTAGTCAATCCTGCTAGAATTCCATTAACTGCTCTTGAGTTGTCATTACATATTTTCTTTCCTGCAGTGTCTTTGGGTGGAGTAGTTGGTGCAGTGTAACCATCTACAACATATTTCTAGATATCAAAACCAATAGACAACGAGAATTTTTTCATTCTTATTTTCCACAGAGCATAGCCTCCTCCATTGAACAATGGTGCTTTTTTGTTGTACATTCCTTCTTGTTGATCCATCTTTAGAATCTACCTTCAAGTTTGTTATACTGTGCTGAAGGAACCGACTTTGATACCAATTGAAGGATCAAAGCCTCTCACTAAGAGGGGGGGGGGTGTGAATCAGTGACACAACAATTATATCAATTTTTCATTTATTAATGCACAAAGAAATTTAACAGAACATTTTATTATGGAACCTAAATGGGAAAACCACAAACTCTTTTCTATTAACTGCAAAAATTGTTTTACATATTACATAGAATGAAGATGCACTTCCTTTTTTATCAACACCAACTGATCAAGATGCACCCGCACCCTATTTTACCAGCACCAACTGGTAGGAGGTTACAACCCCTTGTTTAGTTAGATACAACTGACAAGGAAGCACCAACTCCCTCTGCAAGCATCAACTTGCCCTTGCACCACCTAACCACCCTTAATTCATAAGTATCGTCATCTTTTCTTCTTGGAATCTGCTTTAGATTTTGATCTTCTAATATGGACTACAGAGACACTTTCTTCTCCCACTCTTTCATGTTTATATACTCTTCAAAACAACGTGAGTTTGAAACACTGTGTCCCTTTGTTTGGACCATCACACCTCTTTAATTAACTTAACCATAATCTCTGTTACTATTTTCACTGTGATGAATTTTCATAAATTGATCACTTATGGATCAATTTCATCCATTAATTTTGATCTTGAATCTTTGTGTATTTTCACAGAGCCCAAATTTTGCAGAGGCACTTCCTTTAAACCATCAATTATGACCATGCATTATAGAACCACGGGCTTGCCAACTATAGCGACATATTATAATTTTCTATTAAAACTCTTAGAGCATATGATCATCGACGGTGACCAAATGCTAGGCCAAGCGAGTGCTTGATCATTCATCAAATCAATGGTCATGATTCAATCTTCTGACGTGATGGACGGCTGACAGAAATTCGCACTTCGGAACTTCAGGTTTTCAACATCTCAAAACTTCTGAATCATATTTTTCAAACAGATTGGACGATTGAAATTTATTTAGCGTTGTTGGATTTGATTCTTTACAAGGCTTAATCTGATGGCCAGGACTTAATCAAGTGTTGAAAATGGATGGCCACCATTTACTCTAGGTCTTCGGACTTTAGAGATTTCAGATCTCAACAGGGTCTTCGGACTTCGGAGACTTTGAGTCTCAACCCCTTCTTTCACCCATAGTGATCACCTGTTAAGTAAGTCATAAACGGTGGAGACTGCTTGCTATCGGTTAACGCTTCCACTTACCCTATCCTTCCACTGTATTTAAATCGACGGACAAGAATTCTCTTGAAGTGATATTTCAAATCAGACGTCTCATGTCCACTTCGGGTTTTCTTCATTCGGGACTTTGGGAATTTGGGTGAGTGCGGTGGTAAATCTTCCAAAGAAAAACTCCCAGAGTGACCTAACTGCTTGCGTCACTTGATGACGTGTCACGTGTCGAGCAATTTCCATGTGTCACTCAGATTCGTGGTTTGCACATACCTGAAATGTTGATATCATCATGACACATGTCATTCTCTGATTTTTCCATGTGTCCATGATGACGTAGTCTTCTAACATGGTCTACCAACCAACATCCCTAATCCAATGGTCCTTGAATGTCCTCTAAATCTGATGGTCCTTATTCATTTCAAATTTTCAGGCTTCAGGTATTTCACATATCAAACTTTCCTCGAAGCAGATCGCACGATCATAGATGATTGCGGAACCATAACTTGCGAGTGATTTAACTCGTCACCCAAACTCTGCAATGGGAAGTTGTGCATTGTTGGTGAGTCAACCACAATCGTTGATCTTTGAAGCTATAAGATCGGATGATCCTAACTAATTGTGGGATTGGAACAAGTGTGATGTGTAATTCTCCTTTCGCTCCTCGCAATTCATCCCTACCATTGATCTGGCTTGCAAATCGACGATCATGATCCTCCAATGATCCTCAAGCCCATGGTCACTCATATGACCATCGTCTATTACATGAGACGATCAACATCGTCAATTTCCTTGATCAAACGGTTGTTGAGACTTCTCATCTTTTCATATGCAATGGTCGATTTCTCAATATTTCCATAGATCCTGACGATACTTCTGCAATGCGCTTCTTCCTTCTGAGCTTTGACCTTCATTCTCTAACCCTCCTGAGCTTTTATCATAGGAACATTGTTGATCCTTTTGTGATCAATAATAATCACAAATTTCTTCATTCTTAAGGTGATGTTCTTCTATTGATTCTTTTTCTTCTTGAGATTAACCTTGTTTCTATGCTTACTATGACTGTTGACATTAATGACAACACATGAATGACAATATGTCCAAAATGTGCATGTTGTTTCTTCTTGTGATCTTTGTTGTTGCAACACTCTTGTTTATGGTTAAGACAAATGCAAAATTGAAATGAACTACATGCTTAACCTAGCTTATTGAAAATCAATAAATCCTTCAACATCAATTGAGCGTAATGAGTAAGAGGATTTTACGTAATAATAATAAATCAAGAGCCCAATTACAATCTTAATCTCGGATATCTTAACCATACATCTTCATCTTAAGGAATATCTTCAAGGAGTAAGTAAGGCAATGCTAAGAGTTCATAGTCATTATAAGAACCCATAAGAAGATAAATCTACTCAAGCCACACATTAATTAAACACTACTTGCATTATGTATCCATCTATAAACTAAAATAATTCATTCATAATCATCATTTCTTCATAGCGCAAGGAACAATATATATGCTTAATCATCAATCGTCAATAAATAAGCGCATTTGAGTAAGAGAATAAGACCTAACAACTTATAAAATCCAAGAAAGCATACGTAAGATTCCAGTACTAAGTAGCGCCCATCTTTAGAACTTCGCCTAAGTTAAATTCATTTATGTCAAGCATCATAAATCAATTACATCGAGCCACTGTAACCAATACCATCCTTATGTAGCACAACCGATTATTTAAAAATGACTTATCTAAAATGAGCAATAAATAAGATTTTATTACCAATTTTCATCCATCACTAATACCATAAAAAGGTCACACATAATAATTAATTATTATAGAACAAAAATACTTATATCCATTAAAAGAAATAAAGGGATCAACACACAAATAACCATCATATAGTAACTCCCATACTAACTTACATATCCCTAAGCATGGACTTATTTTTAAAGGAAGGTCACACATAAGAAAGTCACACATAATAATTAATTATTATAGAGCAAGGATACTTATATCCATTAGAGAAAATAAAAGAATCAACACACAAATAGCCATCATATACTAACTTACATATCCCTAAGCATGGACTTATTTTTAAAGGAAGAGTCAAATGTTAGAATACAAACAAACTCATGCTAACTTAAGACTTTATAAAAGAATTGAAGAAACCCCCAACAATGAAATCATGAAACCAAGGTCAACTTACAATTTCCTTAAGGGAATAAGGACGACTCAACTTAAATTAACCATGCTCAAGGACTCCAAGGGCTAGCTTAAAAATTCAATTACTAAATGGAGATCACGTCGTAATCATTAATGTGTACGGACTTCAAGTTCTTGGTACACATTTACTAAGGAAAATATGTCAAAAGAAAAACAAATTCAAGCCACCTTCCTTCATTTGAGTGTTAAAAAGGATTACATGTCGAACCTTTACGAACCGACTTAAACTCCTTGCAAACACGATTTCCTCTCTCAATCTAGGGTTTCTGAATCCCGGTTGCAAAAACCAACTGGACGTTAAACATCAAGCATGCGCTAAAACTCTAGTACAGGTGACAAGCGGCAAGACAAAATTCGTTGCCCGGGGCTGGTTGCAAGCTAGGGCGTACTGGCTGTGGTTAAATATATTGATCAAGAGAAGGATCGAATTTAACTTAGTCAAGGATAGTTCGATTCAGGCGGGCGAACTGATTTGGGGCGCAAGGCAACAGAACAAGGGAGACAATGCACACAACAAAGTACTCCTGGATTTAAACAGAGAGTCTGGATTCGGTATCAAGGAACGATTGGACCTGAAGATTCAATCTCCAGTTTCTTTAGCCAAGTCTGCATACTATCAACCCCATACCAATTTATTCACCAGTCACCGCAAAATACAATAGTCTAGCATTAAGACTTGAGGGAAGGACTAGAATCAGTCAACCAATCAAAAGGGAAATAGGTAGAGGCCAGACTCAACTCAAATAACTGAGCAATCCTCTCTATCAATCCAACTTGGACTATTCCACCGCATACTTCACTACCATATAACAAATAATTGAAACAAATTCTGACATTGCAGCGAAGAAGAATTACGCATACTAAACTTACATCTAGATATCATATTGCAGCGACCAGGTAAAATCCAAGGGTTGGAGAAATGTAAGATGGTGGAACAAGAGACTCCAACACATTAGATTATTTTTTAAATTTTTTGAGATGCAGCCATGCTAAAAACGCATCTTTATATCACATATTCATCACACTTGCAAATTCGATATCAGAAATCCCACACATTATCAGAAATTTCAAACAATTATAAAATAAATTTTATTACACATTCAATGTCAACAAGAATAATGTAACCGAAGACGACGAAGTTGAAGGTGATCTAAGATGGCGTTTCTTCCTTTCTCCCACTTGTTAATCACGAAGACTTCACCAGTGTCTCTCAGCCAATGCTAGGAGTACTCTTCTTCTCCCTTAGCCCAAGGGGCCACACACACACAAACCATGATTTCTCTATCTCTTAGCTTGCCTCGCAAGGTAGAGCCACCACTCTCTCTCAAGTTGGGTATCCCAACTCTCACAAGTAAAACCAGTCAAAATTTCTGCAGTATAACTTTATCCATAACCCGTGTGATTTAATTTTCATGTAGGCCATTTGCTTTATAGAATTTCTACATGACACATCCCCACTTATTTTCTTTTTAATTAAATAATTTAGAATTATTTTCCCCCTTACACTTGTCGCTGTATCCCTAAGATGCACAAGTAATTACATAATATAATTTAATTTAAAAGTCAATTTCCCTCACCCTTCCTAAAAACGCTCCTTAATTTGCTCCTAGTTGTCTTTTTATTCACCATATGCCTATTTAATGACTGACACCTTGACACCTTAGGAATCTTCTCCTAGTTAGACTAGTGTTAACTAGACTCTAAATTCCTTTCTATGCCTACACATTCTTTCATGTTTTATTCCAATTTGGTACTTTCTTGCTCACAAGTGTATTATATTAATTATTTAGACTTATATAATTTTTCTTAATTTATTAAATTGATTTACCTCATTCCTATTTAAATTTAGTTATTAATTTCAGTTTAACCTCTCTACAAAACTTATACTTAGGCTTAATTAAATTTTATTTGAAAAATGATTTAGACTCTTATGGGGATTTTTAATTAAAAATTTACTCATTACTTAATTATTTTAAATCCGACAAATGTCAATTGAATTTATTGTTTTCTAGGTCACCTAGATTCATTGACTCAAGTTTTATTTCTGCAACGTGCCCTTCAAACCACACTTCGTGCTCCAAAGGTACCACTCACCCTTCATTGGTTTTGTCAGTTGTCCAACCCCTGGAGTTAGCACTCTATTCGAGTGACCTTGTGAGAGAGTAAAGAATTCTAAGGAATAAGGACCCTGGCTTATTGCGCACCCCTTAAAAATATTTGTGAACGACTATCTCAGTTTGTCCTCACTACATCGTGGACCTCTTGAACTAGGTAATCATTAACCTACAATTCAAGCCATGACGATAGTGCTAGTAGAATGTGACAGGGACTATGCCACACCTCTCCCTCAATATCTGGTCTATGTGCATAGCCCCTTTACTCCTTATGTAAGTCAGATTAACAAGCATTCGTCAACTTCCATCCATCAACGAAACACTTTCAATGACCCATATGCATAATCATACTCTAATTGATCATATGTCACGTATGCATAAATGAAATACTCAAACCAATAAAATCCACTCCCTGACTCAATCTGGATTCTAAGGAGGTCCATTTATGCCCTCAACATCCACAATCTATCAAGTGTTTTGCACACTTAGGGAAACTCGTCAATAGCATCTATCAATACATATATATCAAATAATATTATATCACAACCATCAACCACATCGTAAAATCCATAAGTGAAACAATAAACATGTACTATAATTGGATCACTTGCATGCAAGTGTCCTCAAAGAATAAGTTGAAAACAAGTGCTCGCAAGAACGAGATGTTACAGAGTTGCAGCTTACACAGGTTGTGAGTTTCAATATAAACAAGTTGTGAATATCCACTGATATAGGAAACGAGTTACAACTTACACAGGCTACGAATATTAGTTGATACAGGTTGCGAGTTGCATCTTACATAGGCTATGAATATCATTTGATACAGGCTGTGAGTTGCAGCTTACACAGGCTGTGAATATTAGATGATATAGGCTGTGAGTTGCAACATGCACAGGCTGTAAATATCAGCTGATACAGGTTGTGGGTTGGAGCTTACAAAGGCTGTGAATATCAGTTGATACAGGCTGTGAGTTGTAGCATACAAAGGTTGTGAGTTGTAGCATACAGAGGTTGTGAGTTGCAGCATACACATGCTACGAGTATCAACTTACACAAGCTATGAATATTAGTTGATACAAGTTGAGAGTAGAAGCATGTATATTAGCGGTTATATTAGTCCTGAAAAAGATAGAAATTTAGCACTCAAGAAGCACACAAATTCTTCCACAGTGTTGGTATACAACAAACATATTTATCAGCAAGTTTCTGAGTCTATTATAGGTTGTACACAGTCTAATATAAGTCATCTTGGAAAGCATGTTAAGAGAAAAAAATCATGGTGAAATATTTTTAACTGATCATACATTAATAATGTAATAAAAGAAGATTATTTGTTGGGGTTTTTCTCCATGTATAGGGTTTCCTCAGGCTATATGCATTCTGATCTTGCATGCTAGTAAATTCTTATGGTTTTTTCTATTCTGGTTTATGGAGTATAGTAAACTGAAATCAAAGTGTTGAAGAATTTAAAGTAATAATATGCATATTATATCAAGCTCGAAAATTCAACAACTATAACCCCCAATCCCAAAACCCCTCAACGTTATCACCATTGATCCTTATGGGTGCATCAATAATTGATGTGGGGATTGTCTATGAGAATGAAGGGTGAATCACACCTAACGTTGATAATCTACAGAGTCTCTTCTCCCTTCACCACATAGATCTCTCTACACCCTCATCCTTTGTCTCTTAGGCGCACCAACATCGAGTGGTTGCTTAGCGTTTATTTCAAACTCCGTCAGAGGGTTGGTTGGAACTTCCATGCCAAGGGCATCAAAATCCCTCTCCCACAAAAATTGACCATGTCGAGGGCATCAAAATCCCCCTCCCACACAAATTGACCAAAAGTGAAGTTTAAAAAATTTCAAAATATAGCTGATATGAAGATAATCAAGTTTACAAATCTATTGTACAATACATTAACAGGAAGAGCTTGGAGATCCATTACCAAATTCGGCAACATGATGTCAAGTTTTGTTGGATAGGGCCCCTCCTCTATCATTGTCCAAATGTGTGAGTTGTTATGTGAGTCTTGGAATCAGCGGTCGGGTTTTGCTTCTCTGAGCCTAGTCTTGGAATGGGCAGCGCAACCCTTTGTTGCTTCGAGTCTTGGAATGGGTGGTGCAACCCTTTGTTTCTTTGAAATGGGTGAGACCAACCCTATGTTTCTTTGAGATGGTGCTCTTAGATGCATGAGACTAGCCTTAATTTGTTGCTCTAGCTATCATGAATGGGCGCACGGGAGGGCTAGTTTTAGTTTTAGTTTTTATATTATGTTTTTTTCTTAATATATATATATATATAGATAGATAGATAGATAGATAGATAGATAGATAGCCTTAATATATACATAATTAATATTAAACCTTGTCAAAACTAGTATAGACAAGGGGAATCCGATTGTTTATTAAAACATAGCATTGCGATGGTCCTTGTGGATGCTGGCGCAATGTGATTTATACCCAATGCTTTGCATGTGAAAGTGAAGAAATTCAACCAATCACGGGTAAACGATGGGAGTAATTATGACTCTCTTAAGGTATTCAAATGCATAGTCATCTAATTAGTGACATGTATGAATGGATTAACAAGATTCCCACTGTCCCTAGCTACTATCTATAGAAACCACAACCAACAGATATTAGCCCAAAATACTAACCCCTATAACTCATAATGCCTAATCCTTATATCCCTTAACTCGTAGTTCTTACAATCTTTAAAACTAGACACTATAACATATAACAACATATTTTTAATCCTTATAACCCATTAAACTTTACCCTTTTACCCTTCATCAATAACCCAACTAAACTTGTAATCCCAATGGCACATAAACCCTATCTCGTAACTCCTAAGAATGTATCAACCCTAGTTCCTATGACCCTTATCTATCCCCTATGACCCCTAACCATAATCCCTTGTAACTCATAACCCATTTAACCATTAACACCAAAAATAATGATATAACACATATCCCTTAACCTTTATAATCTTAGACAACTAACCACAATAAACATTATTATTCTAACCTCTAACCTTTATAATTCTAACACCTAAACTTTGTAATTCTAACACCTAAACTCTAACACATACATATCCTAACCCTTACTTTGAATAACACCTATAACTACTAATTGTTATAACCCCTGTGAATTTTCACCCTACAATAACCATTATCCACAATGAGTACCCCTAACCCTATGACTCCTATAACCTTAAACCTTTAAGGAATTGTAAATGTCATAATTAACCTAGAACACATTATATGAACTTTTTAAAAACTAACCCTTAGAACCTCTATCAAATATAATCATATAACATCTATAAATCCTCTCACTTATATAACCCATTGCATTGTATCTCATTGCTTATATAACCCATAACCTCTCTAATGAGCAACCACTATGAAAATTAACCATGAACACTTACAACCATTAACCCCTATAACCTATAACACATACAACCCTTAACATTATTAATCCTTGTGACTTATAACCCACAACTTTTATAACAAATAAAACTACATCTAATCATTTAGCCCCTAGGATCTCTAACCATATAGCCATTATCTCGAAGGATATCTACCCATATGACTCATATAACCTATTAATTTTAAATGACATAACCTATAAGACATAAATAACAATTTTAAAAACTAAGACATACAACCTCTATCAAATCTAACCCTTTACCCATGTAGCCCCTTTAGTATCAAGCACTACTTAACCGAAGGGGATTACATGTTGGCTTTCCCAGAATGCGACCTCTTAAAAGGCCTTGTCAATGGGTTATATTTCAAGAAGTTTTACCCATGAAACCACACTCGTTGTATAGTCAATAATGTATATAAAACATTACTTTTTTTGTTTAGAAATTCATTTTTTGTGTTCTTCCTTTGATTTGTTTTTATCAAAATTCTTGATGATTTTCTTTCTTGGTTTTCTAATTGATTGACCAACCACATACCACATTAGTTTTTTCTAATGGAACTAGTTGTTGGACGCAAAATATAGCTTCATTATCTTGGGCCATTTATTTACCCTCCCAAATGATACTCCACTCAAGTGGTGTGTGGATAGGACCAACCACCAACAATCACATTGAATACACCATGGTGACTAAATTGCTCATTGATGTGACACATGTTCAAATTGAACACCTCAAGGTCCACTTGGATTCACATATCCTCATATCGAAATTTGATTGTCGAATTGTCAGTCATGTTTGATTTTGGAAACCCTCCCATACCTTCATTATATGCATCTAGTCTAACCATGTCAAAGTTTAGTCCATACAACCACAAATTGAAAAAATGTCAACGCTTGCCCCATTCACATGTCAGTTATAAGCAGGGTCGAGTATATGAGAAGGTGTGCATTATTTTTGTCTTTTGATAGAATAACCAAAGAATATTTGATTTTTTGATTGTTTGTTTGACTCATGTTTGAGTCTGGAAACCCTCACATACTGTTAATGCAGGTGTGTTGTCCTAGAATGTCAAATTTCATTCCATACAAGCACAATTTGGAAAGTAAAATATGACGACAAGGCCATTATTTTTCATGAATTATTTCATGGTTTGGTCTTGTTTCAATATGTGCAGGTTGTGTTTTCAGGAACCATATTTCCATTGTTTTGAACATGCTCATCACCTCACCTTCACATAAAATTTCTCAAATTGTCATATAATAAACTCGAATGAGCTTCTCTTGGTTTCGAGAATAATTAATTATATATTGAATAGGGGAAACCACATGAAGGTGGAAGCTCTAATTATCTCCCCCTCCCCCCTCACATCACTCTCAATTCCCCCATACCTAATTTTACGTAATAAATAACATGTAACACACTACATACAAAAATGTAGGTGAATATACTTGCCTTTTTATCTTTTAAACCAAAGGATAAATCAATTTCCCTTTGCGTAAGATCAAGAAATTCATGTTGATAACGATGTGTTGTTTTAATCATCTTACTAACCCATTCCCATGATAACCTACCATAGTATTCTTCACAACGTTCTATCCAATACTCCATCCAATCAAGATTGTTTGCAATGTATAAATGTAGAGCATCCCACTCTCGTCCAACTATATGAAAAAATAACAATTGAATATCAATAATTAGCTATCATTGGAAAAGTTTAATATGGTTGATGGAACAAAAATAAATGAATAAGTATGATAATATAAAATTGAAAAGTTAAATGTATAATATATTAAATCTACAACATCTAATCAACTTTCACATTCCTCATTCTACCTTTCCCCAATAGGACCTCCCCTTCAAATTTGTTGATGGAGTCGAGATGAAAAATGTGAGGAACATTCATTATTTTTGCTAATTTAGGAATATATTGACTAATATACACCATGCATTGATATACCATATATCCCTCCACCATAGAACCCTCAGATCATGCTCTTTGTCTAACAAAATCCTTCAATGACTTCAACTACCTCTCCACCATCCACATCGATCTTGTGTGTACTAGTCCACATAAGTCAATCTCCTCAACTTGGTGTATCAGGTAGTGTTCTTGTGCATTAAAAAATGTTGGAGGTAGATACTTCTGCATTTCACACATTTGTCAGGGAATTTCTCTCTTCCAATACCTTATATCTTTTTTTATGGATTTTTTTAGATGAAATCCACCTACAAATGGTGCAAGAAAATAACAGGTTTGAACAATATCAAGGCATATATAAATTTGCAGATAAAACAAAATATGTCAATAAGTTCTGCTACAAAGAACTAAAGAAACATTTTCCATATAAAAATGCATTACTTACCTCATGTATTTTCCAAGATCATATATAACTTGTTTTATGTTGTTTTCAAAGTTGTTTGGAAGAAATAGAGGTAGAACATACTATAACAAAAATAAAATCATTAATATTTATTTCCAAATTAGAGAAAACAATTACTAAAAAGATGTATACCAATATGTTAATATACCTAATAATTACCTTAATGAGTGTATTCCAGTCATATGTTTTAACCCCACCAAAATCACCTTTTTCGTTAAGATATTTTGTATGTTTGACGAAAACCCCGTTAGAAACCTAATTTTCCAAATGACCTCTTTTACAACATTTTTTTGTTTCTATTTCAATAACCATGGAAGACTAATAATTTTTTCTCAACCATCACCATTAGAATTAATAATCACACTTTTCAATGTGTGATTAGCTTCTTGGATTTCACTACAAATGTTTCCAATTATTTATTTTTCAGTCCTTCCATCTAAGATTCTCCATAACAATTTTTTTTTTATTCGTCCTGATATGCGTTGTATAAAACATATGAACTATTTGTAGGTGCTCGTAGTAGGGAAACCTACTGAATTTTATGGGGTCACTTTTCATTCCTCGTGGAAGCCCATTCGTGCCTTAACGACATTCATGATAAACATAAACATAAATGAAATCACATTAACACTAATTAATCAATATAGCTAGGTACCGCACTAAAAAAAATTCACTAGAAAAAAAATAATAAGATCATGTATAATATTATGATACATAAATAATTTGCATACCTTCACAATTTCTATTATATTCCAACTTCCATAAGTGAGGTGTCATTCTTCGTGGTTTTTTTCCATTCTCTTCTTTACCATTGATTTTTTCTTTCTCGGTAGTTCGATAACTATGGTTCTTATGTAGAAAGTGCCTATACTCATCAAACACCTCCTTTCCTAAACTTCTTAAATGATGAGATTTTATCCTAGGACCACAAACTGGAAACAAAAATTTACCCTTTGTTTGAAGACCTACAAGATATATGAATTAATGTAGCAAATTAGGATTAAAATTTTAAAAAATGCATGATATTTTCAAAAACTTATATAATATTCAAGCGCGGTTGAAAGTTACATACCACAAATATGTGTTAACCCAGGAGCATCATGAATTTTCCATGCAAGTATTCCATGGAATTGAAATCATTTTTCCCCTATTGGTCTAGAGATGTAATACATAGTGATGTCATCCCATAACTTCAACAACTCATTGATAAGAGGCTCAATATATACATTCATATATTTAACTTGGTACTTACTTAATTGGTTTAACATACATTAATTATATTTAGTTATACGTCCTTATATATAAAATACATAATTATCATGAAAGAAACAAAGAAATGAAATAGTATGTCATACTTTCATGTAAATAAATTCAAGCTAATTAAATACCTAGAACAATCATTTCCAACATTGTGTGCTCTCTCTTTATCAACATCCAAGGAGAAAGGTTATTGTTTATAACAAAAATGGGCCACACTAAGTAAGTAGAACAAAGATCTTCAAATGGATTGACACCATCAGTTGCCAATGAAATTCTAACATTACGAGGTTCTTCTTTAAAAATTGGTCATTTTTCTTCGATGTTATTCAATGCAGAACCATCTGCAGACATTCGAAGAACATCTTCACCTTTTTTCTTAGCATGGAAATCCATAAATTGTGCTATACGTTGGCACCTGAACAACCGTTGGAAACGTGGAATTATGGGAATATAACGAAGAACTTTGTGAGGCACCTTTTTTGTTTCTTGATCGGTTCGATATCTACTTATTTGACATTGTGGACATTCATTTTTTGATGCATATTTTCCATAGTATATGATATGATAATTAGGACATGCATCAATAACTTGATACTCCATTCCAATTTCTTTCATTATCAAATATATTTCTCGATATGTGAATGGTAAAATATTTTACAGTGGTAATAGAAATTCACCTAACAATCTACACCATTTAAAAAAATAAGTCAATGTAAACAATATTAACCATAAATATTGCATCCCTACTTTACGAATGAATAGACAATAACAATATAGAAAAATAGTCAACCTTTACGTACATGTCAACATAACATAAATAATACATTACATACCTTAGGATCTGTGTGAGACGGGTGTTTGATAAACCATTCAAAACCTTCAATTTCACCAAAAACAATATAGCAGATAGAATAGTTTTTGTTGAGCCTTCATAAAGAGGTTGTCATGAATTCTCGAGTATAGGATCAACATCATGAATATCATCATGTTTGTCTTTGTCCATTGGAGAAAATGTGTCTTGGATCAAGCTATGTATCTCATCTTCCTGATTTCTATCAATAATGTTATCTTCTTCCATATTGTCATTAAGAAATCGATCTTCAATATTTTGATCTCCATGTTCCTCACCTTGTGAAGTAGTATTTTTGCTACTACTTGGAAAATAACTCTCTGGCGGTCGACATTTTGGGGGAATTGTTTTTATATTTACAAACAATGTATTAAAATTAGTGTGTATAGAACACATATTAAAACAATAAAACATTTGACAAATGCATGACATGATCACTATTACAAAGAATGCATTATATATTGAATAATGTCTTACCAATGGATGATATTCATAACCCTCTTCAGTGTGCTCCTTCTCCCTACAATTTTTTTCAGTTGTTGTTATTAAAATTCTTCTTGTTTGAAAGCCCTTGCAATCATTGCAAGGGAAATGACATTTTTCATCACCCTTCACCTCCAATTCCACTCTAAACTAAGAAATCCTCCTTGCATTTTCATTCATAATATATATTAATTTGACATAGTAATTTCCTATAAGAACCAATTAAACAATTAAAAAATTAAATTTTGTTAAAACATTGAAAAAAAAATTAAAATTAAAACTTCATATACTTCAAGGTCTAATCACAACAAATATATGTTGCAATGCCAAATTTTGAAAAAAATATTGAAAAAAATATTAATTTAAAAATTCATATACTTCGATGTTCTATCACATGAAATATATGTAACAATGCTAAATTTCGAAGAAAAAAAAATTGGCTAAAACATTCATGTTAAAAAATCTTGAAATTAAAATATCGTAACATAGCTTTATATTAAAAGAAACGGAAAAATAAAAATACTAACCTTGCAAGTCTAAAATCTGAGCTATGTAGATCGAGAATTGGATGTGTTAAACTAGTACATGACAGAAAAAATCAGGGTTCAAACAATCACCAGGAAAATTGTCGCAACTATAGCAAATTTGTTGAAATTTGTCCTAAGGACATGTATTTATAGATCGTTTCTCGTCGATATAGCAATGAAAATAAGTGAGTTGACCTCAAAAAAATTCAATGCATGTTGCACTGCATGTGTGGTTTGCACGCATGGAATAAGTGTCGATATAGCAACGAAAATTTGTGGATATATAGACGGTTTTCTGAATTTGTCGCTATATCAACGAATGACAGGGCCAAACCAAAAACAAATTAAAAGAAAAACAAAATTTTAATGTATTTTTCCACGAATTATAGAAACGTGGAAATATTTTGTTGCATTTTGGGCCCATATGTACTAGTGACTAGTCTAAGATTTGAAGAAAGTTTCCAGGAAATGAGATATATTTTGACAAGTGCGCCCATATTAAATATTAAAAATCTAGATAAAGACTTTGTAGTGTGCATGGATGCATACAAGGAAGGGCTCAGTGGAGTCCTTACTCAAAAAGATCATGGTGTATGCTATGAGTCTCGAAAATTAAAATAGCATGAGATAAATGTTGGATCATGTTGTCATTGATGCCAATGGTTTGATTGATTGATGTCAAGTGATTGATTGATGTCAAAGGATTGATTGATTGATGATTTATGTAATATAATATGTATTGACCTTAATGAGAATGCATAGATGAAGATGGATCAATGAGTTGTCATTGATACATGATGAAGATGGATCGATGTGGTTCCATTGGTATATGATGCATTGTTGGAAAAATGTATAGAT
>JZKD02S0700936.1:1710110-1761714 GCA_000966675.3 Picea glauca
TTGATTACATTGTGAGTTGTCTTCTCATTAGTTACTTTCTGTTATCCCATTGATCCAACCTTTCATTATTTATAATTTCTTAAGTTACCAAGCACCTTTGGTCTGCAACCACAAAAGGTTTCTTGGATTGATAACACCATCCTCCTCATCTATCTGTGCACCATCCTCTAGATCTACATCCCATTGTGTCATCGGTCCCCTCCAATACTTTGGTTCCTTCCTATGCACAAGACGTGGGGAACTGTACATTGCAACTAGATTCTCTGATCTCCTATAGAAAATTATATTTCTCTTGATAAAGTGGATGAATCTATATGTAGAAGTGTTATAAGAACTGGACTGTTCATCGAATTATTCGACTCTAAAAATGTGAACCAAATTGGAACAGTGAAAAAATTGGACCAAAAAAATGATCAACCAATGAATATATAAAATATTTAAACTTTGAAAAAATATATATATTAATGTGCATACATATGATTCCAAACCATTATGCACAAATATGCAAAGTTTCTCATGTATATAGCAAGGGTGCATATAACCAAAATAACGTTGAGTGCAATCTATCTTTGAACCAAAATACATCAACAAAGAGGCTCTAAATGTCCTCTAGAGTCCAAAACAAATCATGCTACAACCAATAACTACATATCATCAAAATTGTTTCCTATATTATTATCCTCATCATCTGTGTCACCCTCTAAGCGTTAAAATAAGATAAAAAAGCTTAACATTCCTAATAATTTATTTTACTTGAGTGAAGGGTACATTTTTACTAGGTTTGTGACATAAGAGTTGAACAATCAATGCCAAAAACATTGAGGTACATAGAGGGATTGGTTCTCTTGATTAAATTCCAGTTCCATATCCTCATACATGAAATAATATAGTGGAAATGTTGCAATCATTCCAATCTTGAAATCTTGAAAACTGTTAAGTTTGTTGAATTGTGAATGGGACCTAAAATTCTACTTTCTCCATATGAAGTCCAATGAGGTTGGAACCATGCTCAAACATCATAAAAAAATTAATGGTTGTTATGGGACTTATCGTTAAATGTAGACATAAACAAATCTCCCTAGATCCACCTAGATATAGAACAAAACAAAACAGAATATGGTGCTTTCCCTAAGCTCTGATCATTGAGTTTATTATTTAACAAGAGGGAAAGGCAACATATCGTTTTAAATATCGCTTCCTCTTGTCATTATTGTCCTAGCTCCACTCCAGTGCTCCTGTGATATTGAATCTCCAAGGGAACACAAACCAACCAAAGTGAAAGTAATATAATATACTCAACGAGAGCCTATGTATGTGATCAAGGAATCATACAATAAAACAAAGCAAGATTTATGGGAAATAAACATATCACTATTATTATATTAAAGTGAAAGTGGAGATTACAACCAAATCCTTGATGTCACAAGGTCCCCTTCCGATGACCCTTTTCTCCAACACACACACTTTCTCCAATATTGAATGAATAAGATCCACAATGACTTGATGAACTGAAATGAGGATCTCAAGAATGATCCAATGCAGAACTCTCCATACAATCTTAGCCTTTCATTTACCTTAACTGACCTTAAAATCAACCTTATCCTTTGCCATGAGAAATACCTCTTTATATAAGGTGAGGAATATATGGTTGAAGAGATTAGGATGATCCCACCAAATCAGAGAAGCAAGTAATATCCCAACCATACAGATGTCTCCTCACCTTCTATAAGATCCCCTTCTAGAACTTTCGTGAAACTTGATCTTTTCTTAGTATATTGACATCATCCCACCCTAGATGTAGAGAATCTTGTGAAGACATCGTATCCCATCCTTAGAGAAGAGGGCGACGATCAGGCATCCTCACACCCTGCATATGGTGCAGTTTGTGACGACCTTCCTTAATAGGGTTTTTGAGAAGAAAAAGTATTTCACTTTCCTCATGAAAAAAGGATCTTTTGGGGAACATGAACAAATGTTGTCAATGGATCACTGGGATGACCAAAATAATGTGTAACAGAATTCCCCCCAAAGCATGGGGCTAGAACTCGTGACAACTGAAATACTTTGTAGAATGTGTGTGTCGAAAACAAGGAGTCCATTAATCAGGAACCTGCAAACAGTCAAGCATAAACATAATAATATATCATTGTCCGAGGTAGGCATTCCCATACTCAGATTATAAAATGTCAAATGATTCATGGCCACTAAGCATACACCATGGATCCAGGTCAACATGAATCAACATAGCCAGTAGGAATACAATGTGGATCTATGCTCTAAAATGACTCAAATTCGAACATAGCCACGAGACATACAAAGTGGATCTATGTGTCAATACAAGTCATGAATACTTCGTCGCAACCTGGACCAGAATTGGATGATCCAGGGTCTTCAATTCCATATTCCTTTAGTACAAATCTAACCATGTGATTACAAGTGTTGAAGTCGAACATGGTAGAAAACACTTGATTACCGGTCAATGATGAGAATCGTTAACAAGTGTGAGGGAAATAACCATTGATTTCAATGACTCCCAAGGTACCCTAGTACAATCCAATGAATGTGAATAAATGAGTTGAAGTCAAACATTCAATGGAATCTCCCAATCAGGGGTCAATGATGTGAACCCAATGTTGAAAGCGAAGAGACCTGTCATTGAGGCATGCAGGCTCTAAGGTACTGGATGATTTCTAAGTCTTGTTCTTAGATAATGAGCTGAATTCATTAGGAAAAGACTCGTCATAGGAGGGTATTGATGTATCCCCCATCAATGGCATGAAATAAGTAATATATTTGAGGTAGATCAGAGCATGAAGTGATTTGAAACTGACACAGGGAAGGCCGACATGGTAGAAAAATTATAACTGCAGATGGCCGACTCAATATGAGGCTTATTAAGGTTGGACTTCTCTTGAACATATGAGTGACATGAAAATGGTTTTGGCAAAATTGACTCAAGGAGGACCCAACGCATGGACATGAAGATGGTCAAATGAGAGGCAAATGGATTTCTCAACTTGAATTCAAAGATGAAGGGGGTTTCATGTTCAAGAGCGACTATTACTGCTACTAACACGGGTACAGAGACACATTTATTTCTCAATTTCCCCCCACCATTTCTGGCGAGTACCTCTTTATTTTTACGCAATCTTGAGGAGGATAGTGTATGCTTGTTGATGTAAGATCATCCTTCAGATGAGTCCCTCGGAGTATGTTTAACGAACCCTAAGAAGGAGTGGTTCGGTCCCATGTGGGTCTTTCGATGTTTGTTTAACGATCCCAAAGAGAGAAAACTCAGGTTTTTTCATGTTTAAAGAGTCTGAAAATGCTTAAAGAGAACTCCAACAGTGCCTTTTTCCTAAATTAATCTAACAAGACTGAAAAAGTGATAATCTACCACTCATTAAATGTTTTATTCAAATACTTTTACGAACATGAAAAGAACAAGGTCGCTCGACAATCTTTTCGTTTTTACGGAGCGTAAAAATAGATTAAAGGATACTCCATAGGTGTCATTTTTTGTGTTACCATTGCGAGTCTGAAAAAATGATAAAAATATACTCGGTTATATTCTCATTGATTTACAAGCACGAGAAAGAACAAAAACTAAGCTCGGAGTTTTTCTTGAAAAACCCTAAAAGAATTTGTACATATACATAAAAATAGACCAAAAACGTATCCTTATTCCAATGTTTCCACTCCTAGACCTTTCATATGCAAAACATCAACACTTGAAATGTCATTAGAACTTTAGGGTTTAGGTGAAATACATAAAATAATAAAAAATGAAAATGAAAAGGTAAAAAGTAATAAAAATGGGTAAAAACTTCATTTTACTATTCCATTGTTATTTCACCAAAACTTTGTTCCAAAACCCCCTATTTACCTCAAATTTCCACTATAGATTGCAGAAGGAATGGTTGATCATTCGACGAACAGTCTCCGTAAAACAGGTAATTTTCATCTCTTTCAACTTTTCATGGATCAAAATTTTCTTTTTGTTGGTCAAAAATGGATTTTTGAGTTTAGTTTTCAAGGGTACCTTTGTGTGGAGTTTGTCGCAGGCGCCCTATATCGTGCCCTGTGACAACCCAGGTTCATCACAAGTGACCTTAAATCTAGCCTGTGATGACTCCACACTGCACAGATGCCCAGGCCTGCGATGTGTGCAATGCAAAAAGTCTTTTGAGATGTATTTTTTAGTAAAAAGTTTCTAGGGAAGAGATGAAGATGCTAATCTCTCTTTAGTGTTCCATTGCAAGTTTTCCATGGTATAAATGTTGGAATGGCGAGAGAGAGAGAGAACAAAGAGGAAGACTAAGTTTTTGGGAATGACCTAGGAATGGTAAATGTCCTCCAACAGTGTGGACTATTAAAATTATTTAAAATCCAGGGCATGAGGGCCCAGCTGAGGTTACTCGAATACTTAGTTCACATGTGGGATGTGAAAAAACAGGCGTTATGTGTGGGAGCTCATTTTCTTACAATAGATATCAAGGATATCTACTTCTTGATCGATCTATCTCATTGTGGGTCCTGATTCAAGCTTACAGGAAGCAGGGGACGACGAGCCTACAAGCCACTATATCAGTGCACATTGCATGCTCGATACTCATAATTGTAGCGGAAAAGTTGTTATTAGAGATTTTTGTGACTTGCCTCTATGTACCATCCTCTACACCATCACACGCATGGCAAAGAGTGTAGATCCCCCTATGGCTCTTCAGAGATATTTCCAGTATGCACTGGAATGTATGGAGCCTTGAGTTTTCAACTGGTGTGACAGGGTTCTCAAAAGCATGAAAAAACAATTAACTAAGTGCATGAATGGTGAACTTAAACAATTTGGATACGGTTCGATTTTGGTGTCCTTCCTCGAGAGGGTCCCATATTTATGTTTGCAAGTAGAGTGGGGTATACGTTCCCCACAGGATCCAAGAATGAAGAGGTGGATCGACCTCATGTCACGACATGTGACTAGTCCTATCATCAGGTACAATGTTGTTTTCTTGATTGGTTGAGGACCTAGATGCTTATGGTTGACCACTACACATATGTCAGTTTAGATTTCTGACATGATCCAAAATCGGTTATTCCTGAGGATTATCAATGGGGAAACATAGGTAAGAAGGACATTTTTCTTTTATGATGTTTTTGTGATTTTTAATATAAAATGTTATTTATGTTCTTTATCTGTTGACTAATCAAATTCTCTTTGATGATGTAGATGTGCGACCTTATCGACCTCCAAGTTCATCCCCCATCCAAATATGAGGGGAGAGAGTCGACGTATAAGGAGTAGTTGTTGCTGACTACGATACTATAGAAAAAAACTTGGAGGGGCTGACGATGAACATCTCAGATGCCTCCATCGACGATATCCTGAGGCATTATCAACACCACACAGTGGGTGTATCTTCTTCCATCGAACGATTGCTCCATAGAGTAGCATAGAAAGTCACATGTTATAGCAAGCAACATCCTTGATGCTCTATTGTATATGAATCCATGTGCTTCATATTTTTTATGTTTTGGTCTTTGAACAAAAATACTTTTTGTAAAACTTTTAAAGTTATATTTACGAGGCTTCTACTAGATTACCTGTTTGTATATACAAAGTGTTATTGGATTTTATAAATGTATTAAATGTATGTCTAACACATAATTAGCCAAATCATATTTTAATCTATTTAGACATCTAGGAACGTTTTTATATTCAATATAATCAAAATGGCATTCCAAGAGGTGAATTTGTAATATACCCTTAACAATGTAGGACTTCGAATGGAGTAAACCCTACTCAAATGTAGGACTACTAAATGTGAATCGAGTCATACAATAAGATGATGGATTCCAAGTGACATAGTGTCAGTTAATAATTCAATGATTGCAATGTATTTCACAATATTGTTAGTTTCACGACCAAGGAAAACACCATGTAGACTAATCAATTCATCTATAGGTGCATAGATTTCCCAATTAGCAGATGATAAGTTCTGAGTACTGGGACTAGAGGCATTAACAAAGCGAATGTAGGGTAGAGAAGACACCGACATATAGAAACCAAGAAAAACACAAGGAAAGCAGCTGAAGGTCGAAACCAAACAACGAAAAAGAACACAAAGTATGATACACTAAAATACAAGCACTTGTGAAAAAATGAATTGAGCATAGTACTTATTTAAGTAAAACCCATTTTGGGGTTCACTCAAAGGGATGCTATCATAATCAACTAGCTCATAAGCTCCCTTCTCCAACACACGTTTGACAATGTAAGGACCTTGCCACATGGCCTCAAATTTACCAGCCCCTAGCAAATCACGATCTTGCTCGTAAATGAGAACTAGATCACCTTCAGAAAAAACATGTGGCTTGACATATTTTTCATATTGGTATATAATAGGTTTCTTTTGAGTTTCAATAACTAAGGCAGCATTGCGACATGTTTCGTCTAGTTGCATCAAATACAAAAGACACTCTTATTCTCTAGAGGTACTGGGGAGAAGTTCAACGACCAGTTTCAAAGATGGTATTTCACATTCAATAAAAAAGATAGCTTCAATACCATAAACTAGCTGGAAAGGTGTAAATCACGTGGTAGACATAACGAATGTTTGATAGGCCAATAATATTGAGAATAACATTGTGTGCCAACTTGTCTTATGAATTTATATAATTCGTTGAAGCATGGTAATGAGAACCTTGTTAATTTCTTCAACCTGGCCATTAGCTCGTGGATAATAGGGGGTTGATTTTTCATGGCGAAGACCCAATTTTTCCGTAAGTTCAGACATCATAAAATTTTGAAAATGGCTACCATGATCAGTAACAATATATTGAGGGATACCAAACTGAGTAATGATATGAATGAATATGAACAATGCTGCATTTTTTCTGTTGTTATCAAATGCAAGCATCGCCTCGGCCCATTTAGTGAAATAGTCTATAGCTACAATGATGTATACATGCCCCCTAACCGAGTGAGAGTTACATGTCATGAAGTCATTGCCCCATTTGGTGAAAGGACCGACAGAAACTACAGGATGTAAGGGAGAATGATGAGATATTTTCTTGTTATTATAAGTTTAGCAAGCATGGCATTTCTAAACAACAGTAATGAAGTATTTAAACAAAGAAGGTTATAAATAACCCACTCGTAAGATCTTTTGGGAAGTGGCATACCCAGACATATGACCACCACATGCTCTGGAGTGGCAGTCATTCAAATCTTTCTTAGCTTCATTATAAGTGAGATATCATCGGAAAATGGATTCAATATCGTGGCGATAAAGGGTATCACCGAGAATGATGTATTTTCGAGCTTGATAGCATATGCGACGACAATCTGTAATAGAGAGGTCGGGCCAGAAAGTTTAAGTATAGAGATAGATAATAATATATCTATACCATAGGTCATTAGAACGAATCAAAAAAAGGGATTTGTCGAGTAAGGAATCCTCTGCCATATTTTCTGTCTCAATGGAGGGAAGGTCACATATCAGTTCGGAGAAAACCAAAGATTTCTTTGACTTGGCGCGTTCAAATTCCAAGTCAAACTCCTGGAGAATCACTATCCATTTGGAGTATTTTCCCCCTAGAAATTATCGAGTAAGGATATGTTGCATAGGGTTGCAATCGAAAATAACAGTGGTTTTGCGTAATAAAATATAATGACGAAAACATTGAACAACTTGAAAAACTATTAAGGCCAATTTATCCACATGTAGGTATTTGGTCTCAGTATTCTTGAGACTCCGACTCAAATAGTATATCACATGTTTGTCATGTGAATCATCTTCTTGGACTAAGACCATAGTGATGGTATAGTCTGAAGAAACTAATTAGAGGAAGTAATCTCGTCTATAGTCAGGGGGAAACAATAATGGTGTATGGGTTAAGGCAAGTTTCAAAGCTTCAAAGGCTTTGTTTGTAGTATCTTCCCATATGGACTTGTAACCTTTCTTGAGTAGCCGAGTGAATCCTTTCATCTATTCAGTGTAATTGGGGATGAAACGACACAAACAAATTTCCTTCCCTTGCAAAATTTGGAGTTAGCGTAGTGTGGAAGGAGGAGGTAGATTAAGGATAGCCTCAACCTTCAATGGGTCTACTCGAATCTTGTGTATTGAAATGATAAAACCAAGAAGTTAGTCCGACTCCACACAAAAAACAAATTTGTGTGGGTTTAAGTGGATATGATAATAACTATAGTGTGCGAAAATGGCCCTTAAATGTGTCGGGTGATCTGAGTGATGCGTGGAATGCATCGATAGATCATCAAGATAGGGTTACACAATGTGCTTAATATCATGGAAAGCATAAGACATAGCATGTTAAAAATTTGCACCAACATTCTTGAGACCAAAGGGTAATTTCTCGTAGGCAAAGGTTCCCCAAGGGAAAATAAAAGCGGTCTTGTGTTGGTCCGCGGGTAAAATATTAATTTGATTATAGCAGGAGAAACCATCCATTAAAGAGAATATTTTGTTGTTGGAATAGTAGTCAACGATATGGTCACAAAAGGGGTCAGGTAATTCTCCTTAGGACAAGCCTTATATATGTCCCTATAATCTACAAAAACGTGGATGGTACCTTGTTTCTTATTCACCGGAACGAGATTGGATACCCAATCAGTCAAAGCCACATGATAGATAAAGCCATCTTTAAGAATTTTTTCAACTTCAAGATTGATAGAAGTTGACTTATGTGGATGGATTGGGAGAAGCCTATGCCAAATGAGCTTAGCGTCTGGGTATGTCTTAATCTCATGCACAACAATATCGAGATCAATACCAGGAATTTCTTCATAACTCCATGCAAAGAAGTCATGAAATTCTTGGAAAAGGGATTTATAAGTGGAGACCTCATCAGCAGAACATGAGGCTCTGACATGAACATTCTCCATGACTCTGGGTTTAATGGATATATCGAGAGGGATGGTAGGGGAAATTTTACTCAAGTTTCGTACATACAAAACATCGTGTTGTGACTCAGGAACTAAAGAAATAAAAAAAAAGTTGACAAAGTCGAAATCCATTGGTAACTCTCTATGGTGTCACGTTCTAGGAAGAGAATATAATGATGATGTCTATCATCCCACAGAGTGTCTTCCATAGACATGACTGACATGATCATCTCATCAGTAGGAAATATCACATGAAACAGATTAGGAGATGAATCACATAGAGAAAGAGAGGATGGAGTTGTCGATCAAATAGCTTGGCAAGAGGATTTGACCGGACTTAAAGGCATCATGTTGCCGTAACGAAGTTAATCACTAGGGCTAGGTACTACCCATGGGTCATGGGTTTCATGAACAATGGTGGATATCATGTTAATAGAGGAAAAAAAAGGATGGGGAATATCAGGTGGTGGGATTGGAGATGTACCCATAAAATTTGAATTTTTTAGAATACCCACTCCGACATTCTCGTAACCAGGAGGTGTCTTCAAAATGAAGGAAAATTTTCTAGTACGGGAATAAGAATCAAAGAAGGATAGTTGGTCAACCATAATGACCTTTCCTTGGTGTGGGAAATGTACCACATGGAAAAGGGTAGACACAACTGCATGCATGGAATCGATCCATCTATGGCCAAGAAGAAGATTATAATCAAGAGGTGCATCGAAGACCTCAACCTCTACATTGACCAATTTACCTTCCAACGTAATAGAAAATGAGGGAAGAACACCATAAGGTTTAAAACCTGTACCATTGAAGGCCTTAAGTGTATTGTGTGATTCGATGAGAGAAGGAGAGACAATAACTTTCCAACATGTAACGGACATGACGCAAGTCAAGGCTCCCTCATCAATGATGGTTCGACAAATATTCTTGATTTCAAAATTGACTTGGATCTGAAATGCTAACTAAGGAGGGATCCTTGGAATGTGATCTTCCAAGTCAAATATTATCAAATTAGTATATGTGGGATCAATTCCACCAATGGCTTTTAACAATGACTTTTGTTGAGTAGGAGAACTTTGGATCACTTCGAGAGCTGACATCATAGAGGGTGCTTGCGCAAGATCTTCTACAATACTATAGTTTTGAGCAGCACGCATGTGAGGATTGGATGCAGACTTTTGAACGACGCCCTTGGGGGGAGGGAAAAGAATTGTATCGAGACCTGATCTTTCAAGATGAAGAGGATTGTTTGGAGGTGAATTTGGGGGAGAAGGTTGAACCAACGAAGGTGGTATATCATCAACTTTATCTTTTGACGGAGATTAATCCTTAGCTCGAGTTGTGATTGCGAATTTGTTCTTTTTAGATTCACCCATACACATAAGGACATAAGATGAGGTAGAAGGAGAAGCTTGCTCATGAATGACCATTTGGGCTTGCTGCTGAGAAGAGAAAGGTTGTGACAAAATGGCAGGTGTAGGAGGCTTTCCGGTCTCTTGGAGGAACTTAGTAACCTCAACACGTCGTGGACAATATTTCATGCAATGATCATCACCACAAATAAGGTAGGGGTAACGAGGTTTAAGTTTATCTTTCTCATAAGCGGTTTGCATTTTGGATTTATCATCTTGTGGATTATTGTTCTTGTCATCCTTGTTCTTACCCTTTCCTTTATTTTTATTTGATTCTTCCCGGTCGGTGTGGATTGAACTGAATTAACTTCAGCGGTCTTACTGGTGGAAGGAGTAGGAGCAGGAGTATTTTCTGCATTAGAATTATTAGATTTGGGATTGGTGTGACCGGCATGCTCAAATCAGGTCTCATTGTGAAAGGTGCCAATCACACCATCGACAACATGAGAAGTTGTTGGAGGTATTGGGGTAGGGTTTGTGGATGAACGATGAGCATCGGGGATCAGGTCGTAAAGTGTTCTTGTTTGCGAATAAACGAGATCTAGATATTGAGAATGACTAATCGACTTCTCTTCAGTGACAACACCACCCATGGATACATCATGAGAAATAGTTCCAATGAGTGATTTGGTAAACCACTCAGCCAATAGTTGATCAGGAAGAGGAACTTTGATTAAACTTCTTCTCCTCCACTCATGGATGTGATCAGAAATATGAGTGGACGAGGATTTCTTGAAAGAACTCAAAATTTTGGTTCTTTTCTCGTATTGAATCAGTAATTGGTAATGTATCAAAAAGACCATGGCCAGGTGTTAAATTCATTGAAGAATCCTTGTGGTAACTCAATGTACCATTTTGTTGTCGAACCTGTGAAAGTTCGTTGGAAAAATCATAGTCTGATGGAGTCATCCATCGAAGATTTGGATGAACACCACAGATGAAAAGTCATAACATTATTATTTGTATCCTCTCCTACTTTACTATCAAACTTAGGAATGTTAGACGATAACTTCGTTGGTATGACGAGCCAATAAGGAGAATGTAAAATAGGATCATTCAAAATCCTACACAGATCAGGTAAATCCAAAGTGGCTAGAAAAGAAAACTGTCAATTCACTTGAGGAAATTGGTAGTTTTGAAGAGGAAGCCCCATAGGGATACCAATAGGACCATAAGCAGTCTGCAAATAAGTAGACATTCCTAATAGATTTGGTTGTCAAGGATTTTAAGGCATATAGCCTACAAGGTTGGGTTGATTAGGGATGTTCCCTTGGAAAGGAACATTAGATTGAACATTTTGACCCCAAGCGGGATTGAAAGAACATGGATACGGTTGACTAAAGTTAGAGAGTACAAAAGCATTGAATTGAGGATGTTTCCCCCAGACGGTTATAGATTTCCTTGGAAAGTAAGATTCCAAGGTTGACATTGTAACACAGGTGTGTTTTCTCCATAAATCGGGTTATGGACTCCAACATGAGGTTTCCCCCTAATTTGAGGTTGTGCCCCAATGTGAGTTTGTCCCCCAAATTGAGGTTTCCCGCAGCTTGAGGTTGACCTCCAATAGGAATATGGAAACCATAAGTGATATAAAGACGGGTGCCTCCAACTGGATTGGAGCCACTAGAGCCTGGATGATGAGATCCTCCTAGCAAAGGTAGAGGAGCAATGTAAGGCCCTTCAAAGAGAATCCGGGCAAGTGTAGGAAGAAACTGACTCACAACGTTATACCCAGGAGGAATTAAAAGTCCAGAACCTCCAAATGGAACCTGGGTAGGGATAGGAATGGAAGTATTCAAAGCCCTATACCCAGGGGGAAGTGATGGATTTGGTCTAGAAGGAAGTGGTGTTCCAATTGGAGCTTGGGTGACAACCACATTCCCGGTAGAAAACTTGGTAGCTCGTGGAACCATAATAGAATGGGCCATTTAGAGAGGAAGAATCAAATGAGAACCAACCAACAACTGGTTTGAAATAGTGGCGAAACTACTGGTAGTACCACTAAAATTGTCTAAAGGTACCATATACGTAATAGACATCTCAGGCATTTGTGAAGCCATAGGTTGATCAGGACTAGCTCCTAGGTTACCATAAAGATCATGTACTGTCAAAGGGATGGAACTAGGATTAGAATTTTTGATAGCATGAGAGGGTTTCCTAAACAATTCACTATGAAAAAGTGGATCCTCTACTCTATACCCAACGTTACGTCCAGTGGGTACTCCAACATTTTTAACAACAACAATTTCTCCTGATGAATTCATTCAAAGAAAGTGTGAATCTTGTATAATATTCAATAACGGATTTGGGGGAAGTTGGAAAGCCTCTAAGGAATCTGAAACAATTCAAAATCCTTCCAAAGAGTGTGTGCTTCCAACTTTAGAAGCTACCTTGTTATTGACTACTCCCTCAGGAGAGACTTATGGTGAGTTAGGAAGAAAAGGTTGGTAACCTTTTGGATCTTCCGAGGGTATCCCTTACATCCTATGTGAACGAACAAGGCCAATGTTGGTTGAACCAAATAAAGAATGAAAAAAATCTATGGCCAACTGGAGAAAACAAATAGCATTCACTAATAAAATCTAGGATTCAAACCAAGAAAACAAACCTTCTTATTTCAAAGTCACTAGTTGGTGATGAAATTCAACATCGTGAAATCAAGACAAGAAGGGGTTGGGATAAACGGGTGGAAAATTTACGTTGATGACCTGCTTAATGGACTTACACCTTGGTGCAAGCTCCCACACATAATCATGGGTATACCCTCCAAGGAGCCCGAGTGAGTTTGGCCAACGTCGATTCTAGGTACCTTGAAGACTTTCTCCTCCACAATCACCTCATATAAATACCCTAGAGAGATAGGCTACTAAGATTACCAATTACAATAGTGATGCCTGGGGAAACAGTCAACAGTCTGATCCACGCACAAAGGTAGGGTATCTATCCCGAAATCAACTTGAAAGACTTCCACTCATAATTGTGGGTATACCTTCAAGTGACCCCCAATAATACGTGCAATCCCTACACCAAGACCAACAATACAAGGTGAGTAACTCTGCCAATATTAATGCGACCTCGTGATTGACCCTTGTGTTATAAGGGCTTCCCAGGAAAAAATGTGGCAATTGGATTTGAAATATCCCTATCACAAGATACTATTGTGTGTTTTGATGCTTTGGAGAGTGTGCCTTACTACCTATTCTGATGGTCTATCCTAGCTAATGTTGGTGAGAAATATCCCTAGAAAATAAAAATTACTAATAAATTTTAAATTCATGTTGTGTTTTAATGGTTGTTGTTTACTCAAAAGGGAGATGAAAATGAAATTGTTCATGTTGTGACCTTGACCCAATAAAATGCAAAGAGAGATGAATGTACAATTTTCAATTCAATGAACTATAGGTACAATAGGGAGAAGATATTTCTTTTGAAGTATGATAAGCTACAATTTCAATTTATTAATTTTGAATGAACATAATTCCAAATAATCACGAACTACAAAATTTTACAATTGTTCTCTTTAACCAATATTTTGAATGTAAAAATTTTCTTATACAAGATTACTAAAAAGAATAAATGAATTCAGTTCTTCCTTTTCAAGACAAAATTAGAGGTGTGATGACAAAAGGAAAATGTAATCCAAGAAAATCAAGACATTCTCAACACAATTCCCAAATCAAATTCGTAATATAGAAAAAAAGAAAAAGACAAGAAAACCTTTTGACATTGGCATGAAAAAAGTGTTTCTTAATCAACAACCAATCTGACAAACAAAATGAATCCAAAACTGAAAACAAACTGAATACCCTTTGTCAAACAAGCACCCATATCAAGATCTGAGATTATATCCTTGTGACAATGAGCACAAGAAAAAACTTGCAAAATGCAAAGAAAGACTTTCAATCACTGAAAACCAATCACAAGCAAGATATAAACTCAGGAATCAATCAAACATGGGCATAAGAAGTTCACCCTAGGAAACTAAGGCAAATCTGGGTGGTCAAAGGTAAAATGACTCACTCCAACAAATTCTACAAGAGTCATCGCAGGTTGGGTGTGGAACACAATGCGACGACCTGAGCTCATCGTAGGCTGCCAATAGGGCACAGTGCGACATCGTCACACTGGATTAATCAAGAAGAGTGTGACATTTAAGGGTCGTCGCAGGTTGTCAATAAGACACAGTGCGATGATCTCTATAAATTAAGAAAAATTGGGAGAAAGACAAAAATTCTAAACGAACTTCTAAATCCAGTGAGTCCAGATGGATCACCCACAAACTCAAAGACTGAAATTTATCAGAAGAAGGCAAGCTAAAGGAAAATGGAAAGAAAAAAAATCAAAAGGAGGTCGTATTCCAAGTATGGTCACCAATTTTTTTATGGGACTTATCAGTAAATGCGGACATAAACAGATCTCCCTAGATCCACCTAGATCTAGAACAAAACAGAGCATAATATGACTCTTTCCCTAAGCTATGATCATTGAGTTTACTATTTAACAAGAGGGAGAGGAAATATACCATTTTAAATATCACTTCCTCTTGTTGTTGTCGTCCTAGCTCCACTTCAGTGCTCCTGTGATATTGAATCTGCAAGGGAACACAAACCAACCAAAGTTAAAGTAATATAATATACTCAACGAGAGCCTATGTATGTGATCAAAGAATCATACAATAAAACAAAGCAATCTTTATGGGAAAGAAACATATCACTATTATTATATTAAAGTGAAAGTGGAGATTATAACCAAAGCCTTGATGTCGCAAGGTCCCCTTCTAATGACCCTTTTCTCCAACACACACACTTGCTCCAATCTTGAATGAAGAATATCCACAATGACTTGATGAACTGAAATGAGGCTCTCAATATTGATCCAATGCATAACTCTCCATACAATCTTATCCCTTCATTAACCTTAATTGACCTTAAAATCAACCTTATCCTTTTCCATGAGAAATCCCTCTTTATATAATGTGAGGGAAAGATGGTTGAAGAGATTAGGATGATCCCACCAAATCAAAGTGTAACGTTCCTCGGGGTCATCACCCCACTGGTAGGGAAAACGCTACTGTGCATAACAACATCATTCTCATACTTAATTAATAACATGCATTTAAATCAAATTAAACACATTTAACTCAGAGTAAGCACAAGATTATTGCTAACATAAATAATCCCTGGCATTAACAATAATTCATATTCACAACAGAATACATGATAACATATAAGAATCATAGGCATGCAAAATATAATATTAAGCACAAACTAATACTTATCTTTGAAATTGTAGTAATTCCACCAACTGCATGCAGACCTTCCATGAACCTCCTAGCCTTAGACTGTGCTGCTCATCACTCTCAGCAGTAGGTCAACCCCAAGCTGAGACTAAGCTCCCTCGGACACTAAATTCTAGGCTAGGCAAGGCCAATGGGAAGACACACAGTTACAGAGGAAGGATTCTCTCCCAGGAGTCACTTATTCCCACTACTCACAGACCCTCATTCCTCACATGCCTATCCCACCCCAGGAGTATACACCTTCACTGTCACCCGAACACTCCTTCAGCTGCTAAAATCCCTTGCCTTGGGCTTCAGCAATAGACCGGACCTGAAGTCTCTGAGCTCTATGGAAGCTACATGACCCCTTCCAAAAGTTCTTACTTCCTCCATGCACTCTCTCACTTAGAGAGAGTTGCTCATAGGATTGGAAACCTGCCTCTTCAACTGCAACCACTTCCCTCACTTGGAGAGAGTGTTACACACAGGCTAGACAACCTATTTCCTTCAACTCAATTTCCAACATAGTCGAGCAACCACAAGGCTCCACATGAACATAGAATGGTCCGCAAGCCACATGCATTCAAGCACTGCATGACCACAACAATCCACTGGAAACACATACACGAGCTTCCCAAAACTGGTGACAGATAGATGTTATAACATAACAAGGCTCAACAATTATGGGACATTTGGTTTTCCTCAACTAACAATATAGGATAGACTCATGGCTCAAGTTTCGGGGATGCATGAGGGTGTACAGAGATCCCATGCAGAGACTTAACAGTTTAGGTAAGGATTCCCTAGAACAAACACCGAAACAAAGGTCGATCATGGACACCCAGAAGTTTAGATGGAGGATGGAGAATGGGAGGTTGAACCCTCAACATTGCTCATTTCCTAGGTTAAATTGCATGTGCTTGGGCTAACACATGTCATCCATGAAGCACACTCCTCCCCCTTGGAGTCACATGTCTTTCCGAGGACTTAAGATAAATCATAAATTTCACATGGTTTTAGAATAATAATAAAATATTATTTTTAAGGACTTAAGCCCTCAAGATTAGCCCCTCTTCCTACCNATAAATCATAAATTTCACATGGTTTTAGAATAATAATAAAATATTATTTTTAAGGACTTAAGCCCTCAAGATTAGCCCATCTTCCTACCTCTCATCCCCCTCTCCCTTACCCATTATGTGGAAGCTTAGTCCCCCATCACTCTTTCTTTGTGGTCAGTCTACACACATCGATGTGTATATTTTTATTAACGATTTTTCATAATTACATATACAAAATAGGCTCATGGCCTTAGCATCCTAGGCTCTCTGGCCTAATCACCACATAAGCCTCCTAGCTAATTATAACTCAGCTCACCAGCCTATCAAATATATTTACAATTCACAACTACAATCGGGGCTCTACAGAGGGATATTACAATCCCCTCCCCTTATTTTTACACCATCCTTAGTGCAACTCTTTACACAACATCAACAAGATTTCCAAAATCTTCAAAAAGATACGGGTATTATGCCCACATAGCATCCTCATGCTCCCATGTCATGTCCTCAGGACCATACCAGGTCCATTGTACCTTTACAAGCCCTATGGCTCGATTTTAAGTTGTTTGCTCTTCCGGTCCAATATGCGCACCATGTGCACTTGCAAGACACCCTTATGCTCCACCTGAATCACATTCCAATCGATTACATGATTAGCATCATGTATATATATTTCTTAAGTAATGAAATATGAAACAGATTATGTATAGTCATGGATGCGGTAATGAAAGCATATATGAAATGTACATATATGTATATACAGACAATTTTAATATCATTATAACCTGTATACAACATATACAACATACAATAAAAAGCGAATTGTACTTATCTTTTGATTGAGAAGACCTTCCACCCCTGAGCAGGGCTATGAATCCATCGGGGCAATGGCTTCCCAAGATAGCCATGGTCCACAATCCTTATCCACATGGTTTAGGCCAAGGTACCAAACCTCAGCAACACTCCAACCATTCAAACCTCAACAACACTCCAACCAACAGTATCTCATTCCCCACATGCCTGTCCCACCCGAGAGTATACACCTTCACAAGCGCAGTCCATCAGTGCTACACCTCCCTTTCCTTGGGCTTCAGCAACAGGTTGGACCGGAAGTCTTAGAGCACCGTGGCTCGAGGATTTCCAACTGCCCTTAAAGGTTTCCAAGAAACATCTTCCTGAGATACTCTTTGTAGTCAACATTTTAACTTTTATCAACATCATCTCATCTGCATCAACCACATGCAGTTATCATGAGAGAACATAAAATAATTCATTTAGGAACTCCAATTAGTTCGAAAGGAAATTCAACTTTTATCCCCAAAACATGACATTCTATTTCATGATTCATCTTGGTTTTTTTCATATTATGAATGCAACCATCCTTGTGATTTTCCACAGGAACAAAATTGCATACAATTTTCCTGCAAGACTTCATCTTGCATACTGCCAAAAAATTGTCAGTATTTTTTGTACATCATAATTCAACATGTACATCATCTTATGCAATGATCTTAGAATTTCCTACACCTAGCAATTTAATCACAATTACCAAAAAACTTGACCAAATAGAATGACTCGTCATTCTATGCATATGCATGTTCATAATTAACAACAGTGATTTTATTATTTCAATTTTCTGAACACAAAATTTTATGTAGTCTCTATTCCTGTGACTACCTGGCTTGTAACTTTCCTGTTGCAATGTTTAAAAGTTCCTGAAATGTTCTCAACTTCATGGGTTAGCAACATTCAACCATTAGTATAATTATTTCCATGCAATAACATATATGGATGTACTTACAAAACATATTCAACCATTGCATCTAGTGTACAATTCTATCACTTATTATGCATGAGTGCAATTCTCAATGCATTCTTATCCAGTGCACCTTGCATTGAATTACATAATGCTCTCTATCTCAGTCATGTATCTCACCATCCATGAGTTGGAATTCTGGCCAATGTGTTGCCACCTTCTCCATACACTTCCTATTATCTTCCCAATTAATTGGATGCCTTCCTTTTCAACCCAAACATTACACCAAGAATATAATTATGTGGTGTTCATTAGTATTAGCAAAAAAAAGTTGCAGCGCAAGTTTTGTTTAAAATTAGGAAGCTTTTAGTACTTGTGTGGATCATAACCTTTCCATATCCATACCTTTCCATATCCAACCAGGTCCTGGTCTCATACATGACTAGCTTACTGGCATTTATTCCTATAACTAGTTTTTTATCATTAATTCTTTGGTTACTACCCCATAACCAAATTAACATGACATTCTACTATGTCAGTGTGCACATTCAAAAGATAAAAAGCTTTGAATTAATACAAGCCTCCAGCCTTTACCACATCTAGTGGTATGAATTCAGTTATATAATCATGTGATTTTATAAAATGACTCTAGATGAGGAAATTATTACCTAAATTTCCTTTCAACAATTATGCAAAAAGAGTAATAAAACTCATACTTCCATGACTGCCATTAATAAAGTTTATACTACCTGAAAGTCTGATAGCAGTAGAAGCTTTCATGCTTCTTTTATCAAACTTATAACCAACACTTCATCTCTCTGTTGCTTCCTTCCTTATGCAACAACATCACCAACAACACTTGCAAACATGCAAGCATTCTTTCCTTTGGCTGACCCAATCATGCCATAACATACTTGTTGCCACAGAAATTGCAGCAACTTCTTTCTCCCTATAAAACTTTTCCTTGTTGATTCCATAAGTCTAGAATTTTTCCCGAATTCCTGAATCTTTTTGTGCTCTCCACTGTAATCATTGTGCATGATTATTCCTGCCCTAAGCACTTTCGACACAGTTCCCCCACCTCAGCGGGGTCTGTTGACCTCCTGGTCAATGGATATTCAACTCTCGGAGCTAGAGAATCTCTTTGCATCCCTACTAGAACCTCCACGAAACAAATCCATAAGCCTTGCATGAAACCTTACCCACGCAAACTAGCAGCGGGTGCAAGCTTCCTCTACGTGACCACCGGCTATGGCCACGCACCTATCCAAAAGGCGTTTTAGGATTTTTCATATCGGGTGTTTCGATATGAGTCACCCTCAACTCTCTCTATCCCCGAAATCCAAAATAAGAGTCTAGCATGTGCTAGCTCTTCTCTTAACTTCCATCGACGTGACCTCTATCTATGACCTGGGGCCCAGCTTCCGAGTGCTACAGGACTTTACCCTTCATGAAATTCGAGGATTAGCTCTCCTCCTTTCTCTCGAGGTCCGAACTCCCGAACCCCATTCACCTCAGATCAATGGTCCACAACTTTTCGAGTTCGACGGTCCAAATCAATTCCTCATGAATCAACAATTCACGTTTTAGGGTTTTGAAAAGGAGTTCCCCTCTTTTCTTCTGATCTCTAGTTTTTTGAAATCCATGTGAGTCAGATCCAATGAATCACAGCGCCTCGTAATCCAACTATGTGGATCCTTTCTCGTGAATTGGGACTTCACAGTTCGCGAATCAGAAACCATTTCTCTTCTCCTTTCCAGCTTCTGACTTCATGAAATTCAAGTGTGCCAGATCAATGACTCATACTCGCCATGATTCAATGGTCTATATCTCTCCTCGCGAATCAGATGGTCGCATTTCGGGTTTTTCAAGAGAAACTTCCTATGTTCTCCCAACTCCCGATTTTCGATTTCCCAATGAAAATAATCAACGGTTCGATCTTCCCTGAGGTCGAGGGTTTACTACCTCTCCTGAGGTTTTGAGTGTTGAATGACTCTCAGCATTATCCTCCTCATAATGTATTTTGATCTAACAACGCACGACTATCGACGCTTATCCCTCCAAGGATTCCTACCGTCCATTCAGGTTTTCAATGACTTCTTTCCAAATATCTTGGCATCAATTCTTCTGGACTTGACTTCCTCCCTAACTTGAACTATTTCAAATATTTCAAAGGCTTCGACGGTGTTTTCCCTCCCAAGCTTTGGTTAATGAAATTTTAACTTCACCTTACCGCACACTTGCGCTCTACGTGCGAACTTGCATTGTTTCTCCCTGAGATTTTAACTTACTCAGTCTCAAACGGACTCGACCCTTTTGTATTTTCCAAAATACTTTTTGGTGCCCTTCTAGAACCCTCTATGCTCGTCTCCTGGAGTCTTTCTAACTTAAAACAAGTTCCCTCTATAAGCACTCCTTGTGCTTGATATGCACACTCTACATACAAAAGTTCTACGTTATCTCTTCTGAGCTTCATTTTCTGAACTGGAACCATTATGTGTCTCTTCCATTTATTTTCACTTTGTGGCAATTCAAATCAGTTTTGGCACTCATCAACGTTTTCCAATACAATGCGCAAATGACTAGAATTTGTCAGGCCTTCGTTTCTTGACAATTCCTTCATCATTCATAAACAATCTAATTTAAGAAAATGTTTCAATTTCATGAATTTTTCGAACTCTTCTCGGCTCTATACTTTTGGGTAATAGCTCCCTCTTTCTTAGTCCCTACCCATGTGACTAAGTGCTAGACTACTAGGTGCTACTTGGGCCTTCATCCTTCGAAGATTTTAAGGCACACACAACTATCTCTCGGAGTTCTGATTTACTGAATTTGTGTAAATCGGGTGGATCGACGATCTACATTTACCCAACATCCAATGGTTAAAATCCATTGCGGTTCTTCCATATTTGAAGATTTCAGGACTTCGGGACTTCGGGTTTAGGTCCTTGAGGCTTTCAGACTTGCTTTCCTTTCCAACCCCCAACTTCCAAACTTCCAACCTTTCTAGCCTCCGGGCCCACAACACAGTTGTCACCAACCATAGTAGTGACATGCGATGTACTTAAGAAGGTCCACATTACCTCAGGTGATGCCATACGAGCCTACTATGTCTTGTTTTTCTTCGGGGCCCACTGGCATGTGGCACAGATCCCATGGATCCACATCCATCAAAGTGACATCAACTTGACCCACTACTTCGGCTCTTCAGGATTTCGTGATTTCGGGCTTTGGGAGTTTCTGCATCAGCACATCCCACTTCTCCCGATAGCCAAACTCCAGAAATGCCAAAATTCTTCCTGGACACTTAACAGTCCAGATCTCTCCTTGATCAATGGTTGTGATCTAATCGTGAATTCGCATTTTGTGAATTCTCACGAAATTTCCCTTTGACCTTTTCAAGTCACTAGTTAATGAAAGACTGATTGCTCTCCATGCGTCCCTCCCGATCAACGGTCTTGATGAAATTGAGACTTTTCATATCGTGATATACACACTCCTATGCAACTCCAAAGGGTTTTAAACCTTGCACAATTCCATGGATCCAATGACTGTTGGTCCAAATGCTTAGATCTGATGGCCCAGATCTGATTTATTCTATGCGCTCTCCTAAGTGTTTGGACATGGATTGGACGGTCCAGATCTTCTCCACAAAGCTAATCTATGGCTACAGTTTTATTCTACCGCTATTCCTCCTGAGCTTCGTGACATGACCAAGTAACTCCTTGGTACTCAGAGACAACCTAAGGTTCAAAATTAGTCCTCTAGACACAATTTCCTCTCTAAACCTTGGGTCCAAAGACCACTTATCTGGCCCATCTAGGCTCAATGTTGAAACCTTGGGATCTGAACTTGAATTTTGTCTACTTCGACAACAATTCTTTCCGAAACTTTTGCTTCAAATTCCACTAACATGGCCCATCTAGGCTCAGTGTTGTAACCATGCTCTGATACCAAATTGTAACGTTCCTCGGGGCTGTCACCCCACTGGTCGGGAAAACGCTACTTTGCAAAACAACATCATTCTCATACTTAATTAATAACATGCATTTAAATCAAATTAAACACATTTAACTCAGAGTAAGCACAAGATTACTGCTAACATAAATAATCCCTGGCATTAACAATAATTCATATGCACAACAGAATACATGATAACATATAAGCATCATAGGCATGCAAAATATAATATTAAGCACAAACTGATACTTATCTTTGAAACTGTAGTAATTCCACCAACTGCATGCAAACCTTTCATGAACCTCTCAGCCTTAGACCATGTTGCTCATCACTCTCAGCAGTAGGTCACCCCCGAGCTAGGACTAAGCTCCACCAGATAGGGAATCCTAGGCTAGGCAAGGTCAATGGGAAGACACACAGTTACAAAGGAAGGATTCTCTCCCAGGAGTCACTTATGCCCACTACTCACAGAACCTCATTCCCCACATGCTTGTCCCACCCCAAGAGTATACACCTTCACTATCACCCAGACATTCCTTCGGCTGCTAACCTCCCTTGCCTTAGGCTTCAGCAATAGACCGGATTGGAAGTCTCTGAGATCTGTGGTAGCTACATGACCCCTTCCAGGAGTTCTCACTTCCTCCATGCACTCTCTCACTTGGAGAGAGTCTCTCATAGGATTGACAACCTGCCTCTTCAACCACAACCACTTCCCTCACCTAGAGAGAGTGTTACACATAGGCCAGACAACCTATTTCCTTCAACTCAATTTCCAACACAGTCGAGAAACCACGAGGCTCCAAACGAACATACAATGGTATGCAAGACACACATAGTCAATCATTTCATGACCACAACATTCCACTAGAAAGACAGACACGGGCTTCCCAAAACTGGTGACAGACAGATGCTACAACATAACAAGGCTCAACAATGATGGGACATTTGATTTTCCCCAACCAACAATACAGGACAGACTCACGGCTCATTTTTCGGGGATGCATGAGGGTGTACATAGATCCCATGCAAAGACTTAACAGTTCAGGTAAGGATTCCCTAGAACAAACACCAAAACAGAGGTCGATCATGGACACCCGCGAGTTCAGACGAAGGATGGAGAATGGGAGGTTGAACCCTCAACATTGCTCATTTCCTGGGTTCAATTGCATGTGCTTGGGCTGACACATTTCATCCATGAAGCATGCTCCTCCCCCTTGGAGTCACCTGTCTTTCTGAGGACTTAGGATAAAACATAAATTTCACATGGTTTTAGAATAACAATAAAATATTATTCTTAAGGACTTAAGCCCTCAATCTTAGCCCCTCTTCCTACCTCTCAGGCCCCTCTCCCTTACCCATTCTGTGGAATCTTACTCCCCCATCACTCTTTCTTTGTGGTCATTCTGCACGCAATGATGTGTATATTTTTATTAATGATTTTTCATAATTACATATACAAAACAGGCTCGTGGCCTTAGCATCCTAGGCTCTCTGGCCTAATCACCACATAAGCCTCCTAGTTGATTATAACTCGGCTCACCAGGCTATCAAATATGTTTACAATTCATAATTAAAACTGGGGATCTATAGGGGGATATTACACAAAGAAGCAAGTAATATGCCAACCATATAGATGCCCCCTCACCTTCTAGAAGATCCCCTTATAGAACTTTCGTGAAACTTGATCTTTTCTTAGTCTCTTGAAATTGTCACACCCTAGCTATAGAGAAGCTTGTGGAGATGTCGCATCCCAGCCTTAGAGAAGAGGGTGATGATCAGGTATCGTCGCACCCTGCATATGGTGCATCCTACGACGACCTTCCTTAATAGGGGTTTTGAGAAGAAAAAGTGAGTCACTTTCCTCATGAAAAAATGCTCATTTTGGGAACATGAACAGATGTTGTCAATGGATCACTACGATGACCAGAATAATTTGTAACAATGGTAATGTTAAAAATTTAAGTAAAATGATGAAAATGAAATATAAAGAAGTGCGTCACTTTTACTTACCATTAATTACTTATGTCATTTTTATATTACCATTAATTACTAGGGTGTGTGAAATGGAGAGGCGTGGATGCCCAGAAGCCCCCCCCTTTTGGGAACGTGTCCCCCACATTGGGGAAACATTTCCCCTTGCATTTCCGAATATTTCCCTAAAAGGGGGACATGGGAAAATGTTTCCCCAAGTGCCCCCCTCTCTCGGGAGCATGGGAAATGTGGGCGGGGGGGTGGAACCCCACCTTGGGGAATGCATCCTCGTGGAACACTAGCCTCAACAAAAGACCATGCATCATCATGTACCACAATTGGTTTTCAATCAAAAAACACATAATCAAATCCTCCATTAGTGTCCATGAAAATAAGTAAGTGCCTCGGCTACCTAGAGCTCAAAAATACAAGGCCCAGTGAAAAAATTACCCCCTGCCAAAATGAGGGGTAGCATAGGGTCCAATTCAGGGACATGTTCTCTTATTAGGAGTGCATGATAACCTTGGAATATCATCATGTACACATGAGAATGACCTCCTCATTAGAAAACACTCAAAACTAGGTTTTACACGAAAAAAGAGAATCCATCTACAAAATCAAGTATAATTCCTAAGAGAGCTTATTCATGCTACACTACTTCTCAATCGATATTATTCATATCCTATCCTATTGTAGCAAGAGTCAGTTGGGTCTGTTAGGTTAAATCACATAGCTAATGCATCCACCTGAGCACCTCATCATCCCAATGTCCCTTTCCTCGGTGCTTAGTCATCATAAGAAACAGGGAGACATTAAATTCCAGTGTTTGTAGGTTGTATTCTCCAGCATTGTTGGGATATAAGTGAATCTCGGTACATTCCCTATTGTTAATATTGATACTTTTTTATTTATACCACTTGATAATACAAATTGGTTTTCAAAACCTTATTATTAATCTGTATGTAACAATAATGGAGTGATACAATCTGTTGTGCTAGATAAAGGATATGTTTTGGGACCCTGCACTCATATGTATTCTAATTTTCCATGGGGATGCATCCCCCAAGGGGGGGTGCACACCCCCCATGTTTCCCATGCACTCGGGATGAGGGGGGTGCCTGGGGAGTCATTTCCCCATCTCCCCCTTTTTGGGAGATGCGATGTAATGCCCCATATTAATTATAATAATAGTAATATAAAAATACTAATAATCATAATATAATAATAGTAATAATAATGATAAATAGTTAAATAGTTAAATAGTGCAAGAATAGAAAATAAATAAATACAAATTACACTAAATTAAGTTAAGTTAAGAAAAGAAAAAGAGAAGTTTGCATGATGACAAGTGGAATCTGTGCATGGGGTTTCTTTGCATGGATATGTAAGATATACTCTATATATTCCAAGGTCTAAAATAAAGGAGGGCATATTTTTCGGGTGAAATTGATGAACATGCTAGAACGATGGCATAGTTGGTTGATTGAGGGCTCAGGGGCTCTCATTCATGATGACTAAGGGGATTGGTTGGAAGGATATTCATCCCCCACATTGTTGTTGCAGTCAGCGGGATCAATGCTTGGAGCACAATGGATCAATAGGTATAGTGTTACAAGTAAGTCAAAGTCTTCAGTTCTCAAGTAAGCTCCTCACCAATGTCATGTGAATTATGCAATTAGTATTCTTTTATTTTATCAAGTTTATGGTTATGGGTTATGTCCTTTTATATCCACAGTATTGTTTTTTTTATGTATTATAAATTTAATGGCTAGATGGGCCATTACATATGGTATCACAAATTAGGCTCAAACCCTAAATACATATGGGAATCCTCCAGAAATAAATCATGAAAACCACCTTATTAGTCCCTACAAAAGGAACTATAGCATTCGATGAAACATTGAATGGGTATTATTTCTTGCATTGACTTTAAATTTTCTATCCATTTCTAATGTCTAACATAGGAAACTATAAAAAATACTTTTATTTTAATTAATCTAAATAAATAAAATATTATTTTTGTCATTTCATTGACTTTCAACTTTCACTTCTTATTGTAGAGGTGATGGTGGAGTTCATTAACACTTTTTCCATCCCTAATCCCTATTAAAACTCTTAAATTCCAAGGTAGAGAAATTGTCCTTCACCTGGTAGGGAAATCCTGAGAAATCCTAAGGATCATGGGCTCAAGATCTTCACTAGCCCCAGTGCTAATAACATTATGGTAAAGAGTGTCATGTCTCTCACCACTATTCCACAATATATTATATCCAATTGTTCTGGACAATATCTAATCATCACAGATAAAGAATTTTCTATGCATTTGGAAAATAATTTTTTCTTTTTATTTTGGAGATTATAGAGACACGGGAAGGGAATTTGTGGTGAGAATTCTCCCCCTGTGGATAGGTTGAGTTCCCCTCACTTGGGTTTCCTACAAGTGAGACAACCTCTAACAAATGGACACTATAATCCTCCTAAAAAACCATTATATTTTCTTGCGGGAGGGTTGAGAGAGAATGGGAGAAGGTATGTGAACCTGACTCCTAACATTTTTCCTCACCACTACAGCAGTTGAGCTCCAATCCACGCAGCTCCTTCACGAATTCAAAACTACAAGAACAAAGGAAAATTATCCTATTACTATATATGATTGAATAATAGCAACCTTTCCAACTTGATAACTTACAGCAAGTAATAAAATAGAAAAGAAATGAACAATAAATTATAAGAGAAATAGGCCAAGTTCTTATATTCAATGAAAAGCATGAAGCTTACAACATGATGATGTTGTAATCCTCCAAGTTTCTTTCTTCAACACTTGAACATGGATCCAACTTAGCTTCTTCACAAAAAAAAAGGTTTGGAACTCCTTGATAAGATCATAAGTTTGGTATTTGTTGGCGCAGGGGAAGACCTAGGGTTCAGCTCCAAGAGCACACCAACAAGCCCTAGCTACTGGCCCTTTCAGTAGCACCTGCAAAGCAGGTGTAGTCTCACCCGAAGCAGCTATGAGGGGGTTGCAGGACAGAGATGTCTACAACCAGGGGAATATCAAGTGGTCCTCATTACAACAACAACAGAACATGCACCTACCAGTCTCTAGCTAGATCTATCCTTTACAGCTATAGATATGATCTAATACAATAATGTGGATAACAATATAACAACAATAGAGCTCAAAGTGTTAGTCATACACACAACAACAGACATATGTGGTTCACTCTCTCTCTAGGGATACATCCACAGAACTGTTCTTATGGTATATTAAGATAAAGATTACAGTTCTGATCTACGCTCTAGGCCAATATATCCTCTCTTCTTTGTCTCTCTTCCTCTCTCCTCTTCTACACACCTAGCTACAAAACTTGATCTTCACACCCAGCTGAAGATCTTACAATACCAGAAGGCTCTCTCTCTCTCTGCACTTCTCTCACCCTTAATACAATATCCTCTTAATGAACAATAATCGACAACAAGGCTCAACCATAGTACCCACCTGACCTAGGTCCTCTCGACCTCTATTTATACATTACAATCCCTCACTGATAGCCTTAGGTCAAAACCTAGGTGTCAAAAACCCTAATTAGAAAAACCCTAGGTGCCTACAACCCTAGGTCAACTTGACCCAATCTTTCCGGGCTTCGCCAAACTGTCTTTTCTTCTCCATCTCGCGGTGCTCCACGACATCTAAAGCTGGATTTTTCCACTTCCTGAGTCATCCTCGGTCCATCCTCCTTGTTGATCTGTCATCCTCGATCTCCTCATCCAACAACTTGATTTTCCACACTTCTCTCCATCTTCTCTGTTATTTTGCTCACTTCGACCTAGTTACAACCATTGTGTCTCTTGCGAAGCTCACTTTTTACATTTTCTTCCTTGTTCTTCACTTCCTTTCATAATCCAGAGACAATATTCCCCCAACACTCACTTGTGACTCGTCCCGAGGCACTTGAGATATGATCCTCTTATTTTTCTTCGACTTTCGACTACGCAGTGCAGCCCTTTCTTTTTGCTTTATGGCTCCTTTCTGTCCTTGTGCAGACTATCTTTTATGTGTCTGGTATCCATTTTCAACTACACCTAGTACCTGAACCCTTGTCTTCTTGATTCTACTGAGAGCGGTGAGGCAGCTGGTTATCATAGTACAACTTCAGCCTACTCCCATTCACCAAGCCTTCCTTCCAGTCTCCTTTCAATGTCTTCAGTTGTGCAACTCCTCATTCTGTAACATAGGCAATATCATATGGTCCAAGCCAATGCATTCTGAACTTCCTAGGGTATTTGATAAACTTACTGTCATATAGTAGGACTAAATCACCTTGCCTGAATATCTTCTTCTTGATGTGTCTGTCATGATAGGAATTTTATCGTTCCTTCTGAATTTGTTGATGGAAGCCTGCAGTGAATCGGTCTTCTTCTAGTTCGACCAACTGTGATAGCCTCTCATGAATAGCGCCAGTGTCATCCATGTAGGTAAATGCAACAATTCTTAAGCTTGGTACTAAGTACTCCATTTGGACAACAACTTCAAGACCATAAACCAACTTGAAAGGGGTCTGCATTGTTAATTTCTTGCAAGTGGTTCTATAAGCCCAGAGTATTGTTGGTACTCTTAAATCCTAGTCATCCCTGTTCACACTACAAATCTTTGTCAATGTTGTCTCCAAGATATTGTTGAATGCTTCAACCATTTCATTTTCTTGTGGATGATAAGGTGTACTCTCTTGATGGTGGACTACAAATTCTTCAGTCAGGGATTCACCTGTCTTATTGATGAAATGTGTACCTTGATCACTCATAAGGACCTTAGGACATCCAAACCTAGTTATTACATAATCAAATATAAAATGCATAGTTGTAGTTTCACTACAATCCTTAACTACTCTTTCTTCGGCCCATCTAGTCAGGTATTCTATCGCAGTGATAATATATCTTTCTCCTGTGTGCTTTTCTAGTGGGTTTATAGGTCCCACGAAGTCAATGGCCCATTTTTCAAATGCTTGTAAGTTCATATGTGGTGGTAATGGCATATCATCTCTTTGGGATGGTTTTCCAACTCACTGGCATACATCACATGCTCTGGCATATTCTTTAGCATCTTTGTGTAACGTAGGCCACCAAAGGCCAGCTTGTAGAACCTTCTGCACAATTTCTTTTCTTGCATAATGTCCTCATGCAATGCCTTCATGAGATTCTTCGAGTATCATAGGGAATTCTACCTCCATCACACATCTTCTTAGGATCTCATCAAGTCCCATTTTATATAGCTGACCAACTATCAGTGAAAAATATACAACACGCACCACTAGTTGTTTCTTCTGTGGAATTGTGTATTCAGTTGGAGCTATTCTCGTTGACAAGAACTGGACTATGTCTATGAAGTGGTCATCAATATTTCTAATGGTGAGCAACTGTGCATTTGGTAGTGTGTCCTCCAGACTGGTAGGTACTTCGCCATGCTCCAACCTCGACATGTGGTCTGGGCCCTTATTCATTCTTCCTGACTTAACTATAATATAAAAAACATATTCTTGAAACAGGAGATGCCATATGCATATTCTCCCCCCCAACATTGGCTTGTTGACTAGGTATTTCAGTGTGAAGTGATCAGTAAACATTTTAAAGTGTCCTCCCAACAAGTAGTGGCAAAACTTATGTAATGCATACACCATGGCTAGTCCCTCTCGTTGTGTAGTAGTGTAATTGATTTCAACTGTGGAGAGATTTCTGCTAGAAAAAGATAACAGATGATCAATGTCCCCTTCTTCAGGTTGTGCCAGTATTTCTCCTAATGCAATAGAAGATGCATCAATTGGGGAAGACTAAAATAGGCGCAGTGACCATATTTTGTTTCAGTGTGTCGAAGCTCTACTGGCATTCGTCTATCCAACCAAATTGACAATATTTCTTTAATAAATTCTCCATTGGTGCAGTAATATGAGCATATCATTTGATAAAATTCCTGTAATATCCAGTGTTTCCTAGCATAGTGTGCATTTGTTTGACTGATGTAGGTGGCGGTAAATCAACTATAATTGCAATTTTGGATGGATCCACCGACAATCCTTGCTTGCATACAATATGACCTAATAATACTCCAAATGGTGAAAAGAAGATGCACTTCTTCAAATTCAAATCAATTTGACACTTCCTGCATTTATCCAGCATTAGCCTTAGACATTCAATATGATTTTTCAACAAACTAAAAACAGTCCAGTCATCGAAGTATGCTTCTAAAAATTTATGTAAAAATTCTTTTAATGCTTCAACCACCACCCTTGAAAAGATGGTTGGGGCATTCTTCATTCCAAATGGAATTACTGTATATTGATAGGATCCCCACTCTATGGCAAACATGGTCTTATGACAATCCTCCTTGGCGATTCGGATCTGATGGTATCCTGAAAACCCATATGTAAAAGAATATATTTCTTGGCCTCCCACATTATCCAGTACTTCGTCTGTGAAAGGTGTAGGGAAAGGATCATGTAGACAAGCATCAATCAACTTCCTGATATCTATGCAAATCTTGATCTCACTTGTCTTCTTATCTTTCACGACCATGGGGCTAATCCATTCCAACTCTTCGATAGGTTAAATAATCCCTGCTTCCAGCATTCTGTCAAGCTCAATCTTCACTTTTTCCTTATATTTTGGGTTCAATCTGTAGGGTCTTTGCTTGAATGGATTTACGTATGGTTTCAAAGGTATTCTCATTTCTCCCATAGGTCCTTTGATTCCCTTCATATCAGTGAACTTGGTCGGGAACAAGTCTTGATACTCATGCAATAATTATGTGATTTTGTCAATGGTAGCAGCATCCCAATAATCTCTAACATTGGCAAGATTTGGTGTTTCCTCTGTCATGATATTGACTTTCTTTATCTTTATTGGTTTTCCAATGAATGGCAGTTCAACTCCTGGTCCTTCCACATTTCTCTGATCTTCTATTTCTACAATATTCACCTTCCTCAGGTCATCGTCTTCGTCGGCATTAATGTTGTACTAGGTCTGCAGTTTCTGGAGGGGCATAGTCCATTCATCCTATTCTTTCTCCAAAGGGAGGCCATATGCCTCCTCAAATACTTTCTGTATCACCATTTGTAGTGCTTGATCTACAGAAGGAAATTCACTGTCAAACAAAAAAGTGGTTATAAAATTCTGGGTCATACCTTCCCATTCTGAAGTGACAAGGCACAGCTCTGCTTGAAGGAACCAGTTAATAGGGGTGGTATCCAGCATATTAATGAATCTATGTACCCATTGTTCTCTAGGAATGTAGCTCCAGGCCTCTTCACAACTTCGCACATGGTCCTTTGGGCAGCTTCGACTTGTGTACAGTGCTTCGCAACTTCCTTCTTGTGTTGAAAATCGCGCTGTCATCAAATTTCGGCATTGTGTCCACTCTGTAATATTTCTTTTATGTGTCCCCCACCACATCGTTGGGCTGGATTTCATGGCCTCCTCCATTGCCAACAGCCTCTGTTGTGTTCGTACACTTGTTTCAAATTCTGATAAGAAGTTCTCTAAGGGGTTCAGCCAATCAAATGTGGGTAGATTACTCACTATTGTGCCAATCCAATGAACTTCTTTGGTTAGCCTAGCACATATTCTTGTAGATACTTAGTACATATGGTTCTAACAGTTCTCTAGCACTTCTTCTGAGTTGGATGAACATGTGTTGTCACTTCGCCAGCTCAAATTTCCATCAACTGTAGGGTTGATATAATCCTGTTGTCTAGCTGTTAATTTGTAGATGTTTTCCAGTTCAAATGTGTGGTCCTCTTCTCTAATAGGTTTTGTGTATCGTGGACCTTCATATGGGTCTAAAGGCGCAACAACCCTAATGCCAACTTTCTCAAATGTCATGTGTCGTTTCTTTAAATCAACAACAGTGGAATTGTCGAAGGCCCAATCAATTCCTAAAAATGCAGGGTAAGGGAAGTTATCATCAACAATTTCAATTACCTTAAAATCTGCAAAGGTTCTTACTCCAACAATGTCCACTGGGACATGCTCTAATCATCCAAATGGGCCGACAGCTTGCTGATTAGACATATGAAGCCTGATAGGGGAATATATAAACTTGGGTTTTCCCATCAGTGTTCAAGTCTGCTTCATTGTGACATTGGCTTCTGACCCTAAGTCGAGGACCAGATAGTCTATCTCATACTCCCCTATCTGAGAATTCAAGTGTAATTCTTTATTTTCCCTTCTCCTTTTTCCAATTTGGTGCACTGCTCTATTCAGTAAGGGGTCTATTTTTCCTAGTTCATATTGCTTGATTAAATCTTGTAATTCTTGGACAACGCCTTTATCTTGAATCAACTTAACACAAGTGTGCAAGAATTCCATAATTTTGCTTACCTCTTTCCCTTTTTTTGGTGATGCAGATGGATCAAACACCTGAGGCATGTCGTAATATTTGATTTATGGTTGTCTCTTTGATGAAGATCCTTGATTTACTTTGAACTCCTTTTTTTCCTCCTCGAATATCTACCTTTATTTCTTAGCATCAAACATTGGGGCCTTTTCTGTAGCTTTCTTGACTCCATGGTCATTTTTAGTCTTTCCTTGGGTTGGTCTGTCTTCCCCTGTAGCAGTGCCTCCTCGAGTAATAACAAGGACTCTAAGGTCTACTCCGTGAGGTTTATCATATATCAATTGTACTTGTGGGTTTTGTTGGGGTCCTCATCTTTCTTGAAGTTTAGCCAGCAGAACATGGCATTCTTCTATGACATTCTCGAAGGAATTATAGTAACTACAGGTTGTGCAGGGATTCTGACAATCCCTTGCTAAATGTCCTGGTTGTGTGCAATTGTAACAAATTATTTTTCCTCAGCCTCGGCCCATACCTCCTCTTCTTCCTCGTCCTCTATAGCCACCATGAGGAGTGAAATTTCCTCTCCCCAGAGAGTACTGCAAAGTGTTTCCCTCTTATTGTACTTCACCTTGAATCTTGTATATGTCTCTCGACCTTTCATGCATGAGATCATAATCTCTACAATATCGATCATCAGGCCCCACTGATTTACAGAATGGACAATACAAGTTTGTGGGTGTCTGGACATACTTCTGCATGTAGTAGCACTCACCTGGGTGATGTCTATTTCTACATACATTGCACCAGGGTAGGTTAACTTTCTTTAAGGGGCTCGGTGCCCTTGATGCCAAGTACTCATGAAATAAGGGACAATGTTCTTTATCATGGCCTTCATATTTGCATCTTACACACCAAATATCTTCCCTTTTGTCTTTTCCCTTATCTTTCTTCATATCCTCGACCTATAAAGACAAACTAGTTAGCTGGCTCATGATCTGGCTAATGCCTAAGCTAGATTCTCCCATTGGTGTTGATTCAAGCTTCATGGCGATCTCCAAAGCTTCCGCTTGAGATGTAATATTCTACTACATCAAAAGGATTCTTATGTTGTGTAACAGTGCAACGATGAACCACTCTTTTCTCTATTCGTCAGGGATCTGGAAATTTAATCAGCATGTCAGGGTCTTGAATCTATGGTCGAATTCTCAAATAGGTTCTACTACCTTTTGTTTAATCTCTTTTAGTTACGTAATACATTGTGACTCCGACTTAGGTTTCTTAAACTCTACGATCAGCGCATTCTTGATCTCATTTAGGGGCTTATGTTGTGCCAGTCCTTGGACAAGTTTCATGTACCATCTCAGTGCGTGGTTCCTTAGTGTAGTGCTAAACTGGGTTCTCTTGATGGTTTCATCGGTGATACTTTTAATATTCCATACAGCGTCACACAGAAACCAATGTTGATCTGGATCTTCATATCCATCTCCTCTAAAGATAGGGAGTCTCATTTCATCTGCCATAAAGCTAACTAGGGTTCTTGTCTGAGTAGATGTCGGGCTACTGGTAATAGTACTCTAAAGAATCTGGTGGTTCTGACTATTCTGACTACTAGGTATTGTTGAGAAAACAAGAGGATTAGCGTTACTTACTTCAGTAGTTCGCACAGTTCCTAAGGTTTCTGGATCTCTTTGGTGCAGTTCTTCATCTTCCCCTTCTTCTGTTCTAGTGGGCTCTAGATTCTCTTCATCGGTTAGATATACCTCTTCTTTGCTATAGAAAACTTCTTCTCCGTAATTTTTATTAAACAAATTCTCAAGGTGAACTCCTCGGAATACTTTCCCACTACACATATGTCCTTCTTTTGTTTCACTGTTGCTGTCTGAGATCTTGAACATTATCCTTTTTAGGTTCGATCAATCTACTGTATCTTCAAGATGTGGTTTTCATGCAAGATCATCTTGATTCTTAGCTTCAGGAAGTGCAAAAATTTTCCTTTGGGTCCCTTAAAAAAAGTATCTTTCAGCTTGACTATACGATTTCATTCTGTCAACAACAAACTCAGTGATATATCCTCCGATGGTACTATCAAACCAGTGATCTACTGCTCTAGATACAACGTTTTCGACTCTCTTGACCTTATGGATAAATGTTGGTGTCCAAACCACAGGGGGTCTAGATCTGATTTCAAACTGTTTGTTAGATAACCTAGCCAACCACTCATGTAGCTCTTGATGGATTCCTCCAAAGAAGATCTCGTGAATGTCGGTGAAGATGTATCTTTGTAGCCAATCTTTAATGCTAATTTTAGTGTTCTTGTTATGGGCTTTAGTGAAGTCCTTCTCTTGATATTTTACCCACTTCTGAATCTCTGCCTTCGATGGGAACCACCTTGACATTCCCTTAAAAATATTCAGCGTCCCAGCAATAGAACCATTTGTTGGCACAAGGGCAGACCCAGGGTTCATCTCCAAGAGCGCACTAGCAAGCCCTAGCTACTGGCCTTTTCAGTAGCACCTGCGAAGCAGGTGTAGTCTCACCCGAAGCATCTATGAGGGGGTTGCAGAACATATATGTCTACAACCATGGGAATATCAAGTGGTCCTCATTACAACAACAACATAACATGCACCTACCAATATCTATCTAGATCTATCCTTTACAACTATAGATTTGATCTAATACAATAATGTGGATAACAATATAACAACAATAGAGCTCAAAGTGTCAATCATACACACAACAACAGATATACATGGTTCACCCTCTCTCTAGGGCTACATCCATAGAGCTGTGCTTATGGTATATTAAGATAAACCTTACAGTTCTGATCTACTCTCTAGGCCAACATATCCTCTCTTATTTTTCTCTCTTCCTCTCTCCTCTTCTGCACACCCATCTGTAGAACTTGATCTTCACACCCAGTTGAAGATATTACAATACCAGAAGGCTCTCTCTCTCTGCACTTCTCTCACCCTTAATACAATATCCTCTCAATGAACAATAATTGACAACAAGGCTCAACCATAGTACCCACCCGACCTCTTGACCTCTATTTATACATTACAATCCCTCACTGACATCCTTAGGTCAAAACCTAGGTGTCAAAAACCCTAATTACCAAAACCCTAGGTGTCTACAACCCTAGGTCAACTTGACCCATTCTTTCTGGGCTTCGCCAACTTGTGTTTCCTTCTCCATCTCGTGGTGCTCCATGACATCTAATGTTGGATTTTTCCACTTCCTGGGTCATCCTCGGTCCATCCTCCTTGTTGATCTATCATCCTCAATCTCCTCATCCAACGACTTTCTTTTCCGCACTTCGCTCCATCTTTTATGTTCTTTTGCTCACTTCTACCTAGTGACAACCACTGTGTCTCCTGCAAAGCTCATTTTTTACCTTTTCTTCCTTGTTCTTCACTTCCTTTCATAATCTAGGGCCAACAGGCCCCCAACACTCACTTTTGACTCATCCCAAGGCACTTGAGATCTGATGCTCTTTTTTTTCTTTGACTTTCGACTACACAGTGTATCCCTTGCTTTCTGCTTTATGCCTCCTTTCCATCCTTGTGCAAACTGTATTTTCTGTGTATGGTACCCAGTTTCAACTACACTTGGTACCTGGAACCTTGCCTTCTTGATTCTACTGAGAGTTGCGAGGCAGCTGGTTTTCATAGTACAACTTCATCTGACTCCCATTCACCAAGCCTTCCTTCCAGTCTCCTTTCAATGTCTTCAACTGCGCAGCTCCTCCTTCTGTAACATAGACAATCTCATATGGTCTGAGCCAATGCATTCTAAACTTCCCAGATTGTTTGATAAACTTACTGTCATATAGCAGGACTAAATCACCTTGCCTGAATATCTTCTTCTTGATGTGTCTGTCATGATAGGCCTTTTCTTGTTCCTTCTAAATTTTCTAATGGAAGCCTGCAGTGAATTAGTCTTCTTCTAGTTCGACCAATAGTGATAGCCTCTCATGAATAGCACCAGTATCATCCATGTCGGTAAATGTAGCAATTATTAAGCTTTCTACCAAGTACTCCATTGGGAAAACAACTTCAAGACCATAAACCAACTTGAAATGGGTCTGCATTGTTAATTTCTTGCAAGTGGTTCTATAAGCCCAAAGTATTGCTGGTACTCTTAAATCCCAGTCATCCATGTTCACACTGCAAATCTTTGTCAATGTTATCTCCAAGATCTTGTTGAATTCTTCTACAGTTTCGTTTGCTTGTGGATGATAAAATGTACTCTTCTAATGGTGGACTGCAAATTCTTCAGTCAGGGCTTAAACTGTCTTATTGGTGAAGTGTGTACCTTGATCACTCATAAGGACCTTAGGGCATCCAAACCTATTTATTACATCATCAAATATAAAACGCGCAGTTGTAGTTGCACTATAGTCCTTAACTTCTCGTTCTTTGACCCATCTAGTCAGGTATTTTGTCGTAGTGATAATATATCTTTCTCCTGTGCACTTTCCTGGTGGGTTTATAGGTCCTTCGAAGTCAACAGTAAGGTCAACTAAGAAAACAAACAACACACGCTAAAAAAATCTAAGAAGTAAGAAAGAAAACCAATAACCTTCTCATAGTGAAACCACTAGTTGGTGATGAAATCCAACGTCGCGGTATTAATACAAACATGGGTGGGGGTAAAGCTGGAAGAAAAATTACATTGGTGACCTTCTTAAAGGACTTATGCTTTGGTGCAAGTTCCCTCATGACACAACTATGGGTATACTCTCCAAGGAGCCCGAGTGAGTTTGACCAACATCTATTCTAGGTATAGAAAACACTTTCCTCTTCACTGTCACCTTGTTTAAGAGTCCTAAAGACAGTGGTCACTAAGGATACCATTTATGACACCAAAATCATGGGGAAACAGTTAATGGTCCAATATAAACAAAAGGGAATGGTTGAGACCAAAAATCCCTTTGAGAGGTGCCTTGCACTGAGGTAATATCCTCTCAAGTGATCCCCAAGTGTCTTACGACACTATTTGTAATACATGTAGACCACTCCACCAAGGCCAATGAAGCCAAGTTAGTTACTTTTTCAGCCCCAATGTGACCTCGTGATTGACCCTTGTGTTAGAAGGGATTCCCAGAATAGTGATGCAACAAATGGATTTTCTCTCCCTATCACATGATACTAGTGTTTGTTTTAATTTCTTTAGAGAGTTTTCCTCACCACCTAATCCAAATATCTACACTTAAACTAATGTTGGTTTGAAGAGCCCTTAACCAATTCACTATGGTGAGAATTATCCCCCTGTAAATAGGTTGATTTCCCCTCACTTGGGTTTCCTACAAGTGAGACAACCTCTAAAAACTGGACACTAACATCCTCCTAACAAACAATTATAGTTTCTTGCAGGAGGGTTGAGAGAGAATAAGAGAAGGTATGTGCACCTTATTTCTGACGTTTTTTTCTTGCCACTCCAACATTTGAGCTCCAATCCATGTAGCTCCTTCACAAAGTCAAATCTGCAAGAAAAAAGGAACCATCTCCTACTACTATCTATTATTGAATAATAGAAAGCCTACCAACTTGATAACTTACACCAAGTAATCAAATAGACAATAAATGAACAAGAAAGTATAAGACAAATAGGCCAAGTTCTTATATTCAATGAAAAGCATGAAGCTTAGAACCTAATGATGTTGCAATACTCCAAGATTCTTTATTTGACCCTTGAACATGGATCCAAATTAGATTCCACATGAACAAAGTTTTGGCACTCCTTCACAGAATCAGAAGTTTGGTATGCTTCTCTTCCATCCTCTCTCACTCTGAAATGACCTGGTTATATAGATGCAGAAAGGGTTAACCACTAGGGTAATTAAGGAACATGGTTGAGGATAAGGTGAATTACGTTAGGATTTGAGTTATATTCATTTTTATTATTTCTCCTAAGACAGGATAGGAGGAGGCTTGCATCATATCTTGATGAAAACAATAAAACAATCCAAGAACCATCCATAAATTCCTCGAAAGATGCCTCTAGATTCATGGGATTTGACCAAATCTAGATGGTCGCTCCTCTAGAAGGGTAGACAAAGTGACAAGTTCACCTCACCAACACTATTTCAAGGGGATGGTCGCTCCCCCAGAGTAAAAATGGGGGTGATCATAGTCAAACAAGTCTAGAAAGAGAAGGGGGAAATTGAGACTTCAACCCTCAAATGATGTTTTCTTCCTCCAACTTCACAAGGGATCATAACATGTGATTTTTACATCGTAACAAGGTTGGAATGAAACTTACTTGGAAGAATTTAATTATTTTCATCTCATATTAGCCTGTGAGGGCACATCTGCTTCTCCATAATTGGGAAATTTTGTTGTAGGAGTTGTGCTCCAACGTTTACACATGTTCCTAGATAAGATTTTGTGTCATCCCCTGTAGTTCCTATAGGTTGTGTTCCAACATTTTATAGTGTTCCAAGTGTAGTTTCATGCATAGATTATTTTTCGAAGGAGTGATGTGGAGGCATAGGTAGGTCACAGGGGTGTGAGTAAAGGAAATTAGAAAGGATTAAGTAGAGCATGTTCCAATAGTTCACCCAGTAGCTAGGTCAAGGAAACCAGAAATAGGGAGAGCAATGGGGAAGGAAACTAATCGATCTTATCACCTTGAATCAATGAATGACTTACTCTAAGCACCAATAGCTATCGATCATGTTGAAGAAGCATTTATATAACCCTTAGGTGTGGGATATGGATGTGCTTTAAGGTTGGATGTATCTATTATTGCAATGGGTGGACTCTTATGTATGCAAAGGCATTGTCTCTAATGCTTTCAAAGATATTATCTCGGTGGCTTGTGAAAGCCCTATCTCATTCTTTACCTATGAAAAATTCCAATCCATAAATCGATAATATTTAAATACCTATTACCATTATCCTTTTTTACATTCAAATTCATTTCATAATATGCAAAATGTATCTACAGGTTATCTTTATACTTTTCTAGTGACAAAAATCATCCAATTTTTTCAAACTATTACATTGAGTTTCCTTTTGTTTAAGAGTGCATGCTGAGAACTCATGTATCAATGGATCCTTTCATTATATCTACTCACAAAAAAATGAGTAGAATGCATCTGATGTGAAAATTATTGATACCTTATTGTATTGATACAATGGGCATCTATCAAGTTTCCCATTGGAGCTTAATAAATGCAGGAGGAATTATCGAACAAAGATTTACTCTGGGAAAATATTCCATGGAGATGCCATCTACCATCTACAAATATTACAAATATTGGATATTTAACCAACTGTTGGCACAGGGGCAGACCCAGGGTTCAATTCTCAAGAGCGCACCAACAAATCCCTAACTACCAGCCCTTTCGGCAACACCTACAAAGCAGATGAAGTCTCACCCGAGGTAGAGGTAGGGGTGGTTGCAGGACTCAGGTGTTTGCAACCTTAGCCAGGACACAGATCTATGATTATCTTGCTTACAAAGCACTTAGCATCAGTTATTCCTTAATCATTAATACACTTCGCAGAAAGCACAAAGCACCGCAGTAATTACTCACATCTAGCACTTAGCAATGATAAACATGTTATACTTAATAGATTAAGCACTTAGCATCTTATGTATCATATATAGCATGAATTCATATCTCATAAGCACAAAGCATCAATCGATCTATCTAAACATATCAAATCACTTAGCAAGAGAGAGACAAACACATCATCACAATACATAGAGTTACCGTGGCTCACCCCCACCTTGGGGATACGTCCACAAAGTCTTCTTCTGTTATTATCTTTTGTAAACCAAGTTATAGAAAAAATCCTTCAAGATCCTACCCCGCTTGGGACAAGAGATCTGCGCAGCTCGCTAGATCCTCTTTCCCCAGGTAGATCCAAGCACTAAGTCCTCCCTTGACCCGTGCAATCAACACTTACAATACTTACAGTAGGCATGGAGCTCTTAGAGTCACACAGATGTCTGATCACATAGATCTACTTTATGCACTAAGCCATTCACTTTACATCATACACCCCCCTTTTTATACGTATCTCCTAACCTTCTATTTATACATACAAAAGGCCTAAATAAGGGTTGACATCCCTTTCCCATTACATTATTCCCAAAAAGCCCAAAAAGCCCAACAATCCCTAAAAAGGGGTGGAGATCCCATGATCTCCTCTTTGCCATGTGCTCCTTCTCCAACTGGATGTCAGAGTACCGAAAACGGTCAAATATGACCAAGTATTCCTCAAAACTTGGTCAAAGTCACTCAGGTCTGATCAGTTGCGCTTCGAATGCCTCGAGATTGGCTCAAGATGCTTCGACCTACTGCTTTGTGATTTCCTCCTGCTTGGCGAACTCCTAGATGAGTGCATTATTGACCAGTCCTTCTAGGCGCTACTCTGATGTAATCACGACCTGTTGTAGCTCTGTCCTTTGGTTCTCAATCTCTAAAAATAGTTGACATGCCTTATCCTGCAAAGGTTTAAGTTCTTGCGTCACTTCCATGACCTTGCTCTGGATCATGTGGATTTGTTGTTGTGCGAGACATTGCTCATGGGATTGCTTCATTTTCTCTATATTTGATAGGGCCTTCAACTGCATATGAAGTCTATCTGCATGTTGCTTCGCCTCCTAGAGCTTCAACTCCAGTTTATGTAATTTCGGGTACTCGGTCAGGTTCTCATGTATCTGTGCACTTATGGTACTTAGTTGTTTTCATTCTTTAGTGAGTTCTTTAATCCTTTCTACTATACCCCGGGTAGTTATTTCTCGTTGGTCATTCTCTTCTTGCAGAGTACTTGGGATGATCTGAAGCTCTATGTCCATGACTCTTTGTTGCAGTTTCTGAATAAATTTAGCAAGCTTCATCACTTGACGGTCTAAGGGTTCTTCAATCCTTTTTTTCTAAGTCGGTCACTGAGTGAAATGCTCTATTGACAGCTTCTTCAATTCCAATTTGCTTCGTGAGAAGCTGCTCCTTCTCCTTTTGGATTTTTTCTCTGTCTCTATCAAATTTCTCATGGACGATCTCCTTCTCTTGCTGTGCAGCTTGGAGCTACTCTATGATTTCCTCCTGTGCTTTCTTTAGGGCCTGGGTGGCCTGCATTGTTACTTCTTCCGCTTTTTGAAGGCGTACTTTGACTATGTCGACAATTTTGCGGAGTTACTGATTCATCTCCTGGTTCTATTGTTCCTTCTGGCATGGGCGTAGTGGAGACTGTGTGATTATACTGAAGTGATCGTTCCACTCCTTGGAGCTTGGCTTCAATTCTATAGTACATTGTTTGTTGCTTGGCCTCCTTCTTTTCTATAATTTCTTCTATGGCTTCAAAGTTGTGAGGAGAAAGTTGAATTCATCGGGGTTGAGCATGGTCTTCATCTTGGTCACGATCACTTTTTCTTTCTTCTTAGAGGAAGACTTCGAAGGTGACCCTTTTCTCTTCTTTGGAACTTCAACTTCTTCTTCTGGTTTTTGTTTGACTTCCTCTAGGTCGTCGGTGTTACCTTCTTGATCGAGTGTGATGAAAGTTGTCTTTACAGAGTAGTTGTCTACATCATGAATCTCTTCGGGCTTCTTTGTTTCCTTTGTCTTCTTTGTTTTCTTCATCTTACTGGGCCTAGGTTATTCCTACGTAGCTTATGGGATGTCAATATCTGAAATGTCTGTTGGATTTTCTAGAACAAGGAATTTCGTCGACCATTCCTTGGTGATTTCTTCTAGGTCTTCTTCAGTCATCTTATAATAGGATTGAAGTTGTTCTTGGTGTTCATCAACGCGTGGAGTTAGGTATATGAAGTGGTGGTCCATGCTGAACTTTATCAAAGGCTGGAACCTTTGTAAAGTCTTTGGGGTTATGTGAGGTTCACCCCCTATGGTTTCTTTTAGTTGGTTATAGTATCTGTGAAAAATGGCATTTGATTTCCACTGCTTTCTCATGTCCATCGAGTACCATAAGGTACTGAACTTCATAGCTAATGGTTCATATTTGTCGAGGTTGGGGAAGGTTGTGCCTTCTGGTAGCTCCCATGCAAAAAATTCCATCAATATTAGCAGCCAGCTAAAGTGGAATTCTTATGTACCAGCTTCCATTCTATCATCTGAAATGCAAGGTGCACTGTGCCACTCTCGATAGAGGCTACCTTGTAACCTCGCATGCCTTTTTCAACATTTCCATAATCTTCTTTAATCTTTTGTGAAAGAGCGTCGTCCGCGGTCTTTCTAGGGTAGTACTCATGGGGATCAGGGCCCTGCATGATAATCCCAATAATCCTTTTGATCAGTTTCGGATCAATAGTTATGCAATGGTTTAACCACGGGTATCCTCCATGGCAACTTGCTAGCAGCAAATTCACAGAAGAAGTCACCTCCTGATCTCTTCCGAAGTGTGGTATTTTCATAACATTGAGCAAAGTAGACTGCGCAAGGTTCATCGTCCATTGTTGAGGGATGATCTTTGAGTTCTCTCCCTTAGTCCTCGTTAAGTACTTAGATGGTGTGAGCATGTTGTAGGATTTATGGTCTCCCAGGTTCAAGTCGCAAAACTTCAACACTGTAACCTTGTCTTGATCTGTGCACTAGGTGAGAACTCCTTTCGGTAGATATTCAAGGACTAGGGTGTATTCAAAGTCTTTAGGGATACTATCCCTATTAATCTCACCACTTAGAGGGGGAATGTAAGCTTGTAGGATGGTTGGCACTAACTTCACATTGTATGCGTCGTCCCTATGCTTAGTTCTCAACTCTGCGCCAGCTCTAGATGTTCCAGCTTGATTAGTCGATGGGGAGGCTGCCACACCTCTCTACGATGAGGCTTAGACTCCAGTGGACATCCCTCTCTCCGACATGACTCTTTGTGTCCTTAAGCTAGCAAGTAATTCTCTCACCAATTATTCTGTTGCACTAAGCTCATTGGAAATGTAAGCTCAAGATCACTGTCTTAGGTTATCAATGGATTGTCGGTACCATAATCAGATAGAGAATAAAACTGGAGTAATCATTGTTTCATAACGTGGGTATTCTGTAAGCTCAAGTTCTCAATTGGAAAAAGTGTCTTCCGGGCATGGCGTGACAGAATAAGTAAGTAACTCTACAATGGACTGCTTGCAATGGATATGAAGCTTTCATTAACTCCATTCTATCTTTCCTGGTGCTATCCAATGGTCTAGTGGTAACCCATAATTGCTTTTCGATCCATTCGAAGCAGTGGTCAAATGGGTATATCAGTTCCAACGGCTATATTTCTTTGTTGTGGTGAAGTACTCTATGTCGTTGTCCTAATATCTCGGTGAAGCTCCAATTCTGCAATTCTTCTTGCTGCAAAGTTTCCTATAGAACCTCTTGCAACCTTATAGTATTATCCCTTTTCTTTCTTAACTTCCTATCCTTCTTCCCAATGAGCCTCGTCTCAGTAATGCTTTTACCATTCTGATGTTTATCTTATGTGGTCTTAGTTACTTTGCGCTGTGGAAAATATTTCCTAGGGTTCCTTGATAATACTTCTTCTATATCAAAATAGGTAGCTCAATCTTTTGTGGATCCTCAAGTGTTATCTTAGCTTCGACATCAGAGTTGCTAATATTGAATATCTATGATTCGCTCTTCTATTCTTCAATCAAGTGCACGATCCTTTTGGTCATGAAGTCTTTTAACTCTTGCTTCTTTTGTTCCAAAACTTTTTCTTCTTCTTTTCATTTGCCTTGTTCTCTATCAATCCAAGGTTTTCCTATGAGCATGGTAAATGGGGTGATGTCTTCAACAAATTTAATGATCTCAAAGTCTTCCTCTATCGAAGTTCCATTGACATTCATACGTATCTGAGTGAGTCTTCCACATAGGTTTACTAGCTTGCCTCTGAAGAAACTTGTTGCTCCTAGGGAAGGGATCATGGCAGGCTTCCTATGGCTTCCCAAGTTCTTTCTAGCATAATGTTCACTTGTGTTTCTCCATAAAGAGTAGAGTCAATGTCAAAGTCCCCTATTCTTGCTTCGATTTTCTCCTTTTCTTTGAAGATCAATGATAACCTAACATGTCAGTGGTCATTCAAGGTATCTTTCATATGTACCAATATATTTTCTGATTCTTTCTGGGTTTCTTCTATAATATTGGTCTCTTGATCTCCTTCAGGGTTTGCTTGCTCCATATTCAGCTTCTCAAGCCTAGCAATCATTCTACAGAAATCCAATACTTCATGGTCCATATCCTTACAACAGAGGAAACTAGGTCTTCTCCCAGGGAATTCCTTAGCAAGATGTCCCGGTCTTTTGCAACTATAACAAAGGGTTAATCCTCTTTTTCATTTAGATGTTCCCCAATTCCTTTTGTACTATGCACCAGGATCATGGTGACTAGCCTGCAAAAAACTCTTTCTAGGATCTTGCATCCACTTGTTAGTCCAGACATTCTTTCGATGGAAGGTATAACATATCTATCACTATACTTATCATATCTATTCATATCAAACTTTCTTTTATCTATAGGACAGAATCTGTCAAACATACCTAGATCCATGCTTTAGAAACAAAAAATTTCACTTATCTTACTTCTACAGAGCACAAAGCTTCCAAATATAAAATCTTTTAACTATTATTACCATTATTAGGGCATAGAGCTTAGAAATATTACCTCTTTTCTGCAGATCTGACCTTTTTCTTCGTAGATCTGACTTCTTTTCCTACAAATCTGACCTTTTCCCTTCAGATATGACCTTTTTTCTTCATATCTAACCTCTCTTTCTTCAAATCTGACCTCTCTTCTTAAGATATGACCTCTCTTTCTTGGCACAAAGCTTCACAGGTCAAACAGAACACTGCGCACTAGGGCAATAGATCTATGCACAGAGCTTATTTTTCACAAAGCTTATTCTTCTTCAGTTCCCAACAATCACAGTTTCATGTCATGGTAATGAAACCATTTGTTGGCACGGGGGCAGACCCAGGGTTCAACGCTCAAGAGAGCACCAAAAAATCCCTAACTACTGTCCCTTTCATCAACACCTGCGAAGCAGATGAAGTCTCACCTGAGGTAGAGACAGGGGTGGTTGTAGGACTCAGGTGTCTACAACCTTAGCTAGGACACAAATCTATGGTTATCTTGCTTACAGTGCACTTAGCATCAGTTATTCCTTAACATACATTCATTAATACACTTTGCAAAAAGCATAGAGCACCGCAGTAATTACTCAAATATAGCACTTAGCAATGATAAACAGGTTATACTTAATAGATTAAGCGCTTAGAATATTATGTATCATATCTAGCATGCATTCATATCTCATAATCATAAAGCATCAATAGATCTATCTAAACATATCAGAGAACTTAGCAAGAGAGAGAGAAACACATCAACACAATACACAGAGCTACCATGGTTCACCCCCACCCTGGGGCTACATCCACAAAGTCTTCTTCTGTTATTATCTTTTGTAAACCAAGTTACAACACAAAGCCTTCAAGATCCTACCCCACCTAGGAAAAGAGATCTGCATAGCTCACTAGATCCTATTTCTCGGGTAGATCCAAGCACTAAGTCCTCCCCTGACCCGTGCACTCAGCACTTACAATAATTACAGTAGGCATAGAGATCTTACAGTCACACAAACATCTGATCACATAGATCTACTTTATGCACTAAGCCATTCACTTTACATCACACACCCCCCTTTTTATATGCATCTCCTACCCTTCTATTTATACATACAAAAGGCCTAAATAAGGGCCAACATCCCTTTCCCATTACAATATTCCCAAAAATCCCTAAAAAGGGGCGGAGATCCCATGATCTTCTCTTCGCCATGTGTTCCTTCTCCGAATGGATGTCGGAGTACCGAAAATGGTCAAATATGACCAAGTATTCCTCAAAACTTGGTCAAGGGCCAACACCAATATGGATTTCCCGCTGATATTCTTAAAAGGTTTGTTATCAAAGAGTAAAATGATAGTTTCATTAAATAATTTTCTCATACTATATTGACATATAAATGTTATGTTATGCAGGGAAATGGATGTCCCAAACCGAATAACTAATCCAAATTATTTTCGGAATGAAATGAAAGAAGAGATATTACAATGAAATACACATAAAAATTCTAGAAATAAAGAAATACAACATTACATTATTTCTATTAATGAAAGAAATGTACAAATACTGTAAAACTATAGATTGCAAGACTTGCTAGAATTGTGGCAGCTTTATCTCTGAGAAGAGATGTGACGTCTATGCTCATTTGCAAGAAGATGATTATAATGAGCCTATGAAGGAAGTTTTATGATAAAAATGAAATCCAAAACCCTAGTTATCCAAAAAATTAACCGTAGGAGATGAAGCACCAAAATTCATGTGGACCCTGTTTGGGTAAGTTACTACATTAACTTCTCGAGGTCATAACTTTTTCATACGATCTTTGTTTTAGGTGTGTGATAGCCCGTTGGAAAGGTATTTTCAAGAAAAACACATTATGTCAAAAAACTTTGACTTCATCTACAATTTGATTGACGAAAGACAAGAAAACATTGTTTAGAGCCCCAAAATGGCCTTGGAGGTACATAAAGATGTACTGACATGAAAACTTCCAAAATAAGTCAATTGAAATAGGTGGGTGGCCACCAATATCCACCTGGATGATGTGTAGTGATTCAGGACAACCCTGTGAGTGTTCGAAAGCACATGTATTCCAATAGAGGATGAACACCTTCAGTAACCACTCACACAACTAGATCAAAGATCAACACACCAAAGTTTTGATGTGGTAAAACGCCTACGGGGAAACATCCACGACCCCAGCCAACGAGGCCACTTGGAGAAATTTATTAATGCAAAAGAAAAATATTACAGAGATATTTTACTAGAGATTTTCTCAGAATCGATCTTCGGCAAATGACCCTCCATGCTCTTTAAATAGAGTTCATGGACCAATCGGTTGTTAAGCCATGGATCAATGGTCATTAAGATTGAGGAGAATAAGAATCGTCGGATCACTATATGTCGGGAACATATCGTGACCGTCAAATTTTCTAACTATCAAATGCATACTAATGCATACTAAAGAAACACACTTTTACCTTATGACTCATTAGACCAAGTAGATCTTAAATAACTCCTAAGTGTCTAAATATCCTAACATACCCCCTTAAGAACAACTTGGGATAGGATTGAAGGATTTACAATAGTGACATAATAGGAGAAGGAAGGAGGAATTAGAGCCTATCCCCCCTTAATGACAACTTCATGAACTCCTAACATAGATCGAAGTTTCAAAAACTTTGCTTCTGTAAGAGACTTTGTGAAAATGTCTGCAACTTGATCTTTTGTAGAGAAAAAGATCACTTCAATAACTTGATCATGAATGAGATTTTTGATGAAGTGCATGTGTATCTCGATGTGCTTGTTTCACTGATGTTGAACTGGGTCTTTGGTGAGCTTGATGACACTTTGATTATCACACCAAAGGTTGGTCGAATGTTGATGTTGAAATACAAACTCTAAAAGGATCTATCAAAGTCACAAGGCTTCCTGACTTGCATTTACCGTTGCTTGGTACTCTACTTCTGATGAAGAAAGTGCAATAGGCTATTGTTTTATACAGGCCCAAGTGACAGGTCTTGAACCAAGGATAAAAACATAACTTGCAGTAGACTTCTGATCATCAGGATCATCGGCCCAATCTGAATCAGTGAAACCAACCAATAAAGGAGTCCCCCCCTGAACTGTAATGTATCCTGAACTGAATTGTACCACGGATATAGAAAATTATCCTTTTTTTTTCTAATGGATTTCATGGGGTGTTTGCATATATCGGGAAACAAGACCAACAAAAAAGGAAAGATCGGGATGAGTATGAGTCAAGTATAAGAGGCTACCAACTAACTGACGGTACAGGGTGGCATCAACTTTGGGAGAAGTGCAAGTGGCAGTAACCTTGACTCCATACTGGAAGGGAGAAGGGGTTGGTTTATAATCATCCATGTGAAAGTGACAAAGAAGGTCACAAGAATACTTAAAATGGGAAATAAAAATTCCTTCATTGGTTTGCAAAACTTGGAGGCCAAGGAAATAGTGCAAAAACCCTACGTCTGTCATTTGAAATTTCTTCTTAAGGTTGGTTTTCACATGATTTAAAAGTTTTGAGTCACTACCAGTAAGGATAAGGTCATCAACATAAAGGAAAGGGATTATGAGATGGATTCCTAATTTCTTGGTATAGACATTAGGATCAAAATGACATCTAGAGAATCTGGTGTCAATAAGAAAGTTGTCCATTTTGGCATACCAAGCTTGGGGAGCTTGCTTAATACCATAAAGAGATTTCTTAAGGAGACAAAAAAGGCTAGAGTCATTTTGGACATAGACATGAGGTTGTTCCATGTATATTTCTTCTTGCAAATATCCGTGCAAGAAGGAGGACTTAATGTCCATCGAATGGACCTCCCATTTATGTGAGGTAGTAAGGGAAAGAACAAGGCAAATGGAATTCATTTTGGCTACAGGGGCAAAGGTTTCATTATAGTCAATTCCTTCAACTTGGGAAAATCCTTTGGAAACTAACCAAAATTTGTGTCTTTCAACACTTCCATATGATGCATACTTAGTTCTATAGACCCAATTACATCTGATAAGTTTTCTTCCTTTTGGAAGAGGTACAATATCCCAAGTATCGTTGGCCATTAAAGAATGATACTCTTCATTCATTTTTGTATCCCAATCTAGATGACCTGAAGCTTATGAAAATGTCTCTATATCATGAGTCTTTGAAACTTGAGCCAAAAGAGAAGATACTCATTGGAACTGTGAACGTGTCTGACGTTGATTTGAAGGATCACCGACAAGATCACCAGTTACTTCTCATGTTGAACGGACCCATCTAGGAAGATGTGGAGCTGGTGATAGTTTAGGTTCAAAGGACTCATCTGTAGGAAGGTGAGAAGGCAGAGGTGGATTTTCATCCTCATTGTCATCATCTAAAGAAGAAACCAAAAAAGGAATAGAAGAAGGCACAAACTTCGAACATGGCGCACAAACCAAAGAAGGCCCTATCGTCGAATTAGGCTCACAAGCCAAGAGATTTTCATCAAATTTAACATCTCTTCTAATAATAATTTCATTACAATGTGGTTGAAGAAGTCTATAACCTTTGAGATCTTCAAAATACCCAAAAAATATACACTTCTCACTTTTAGGTTGTAATGTTTTCCTTTTCTCATCAGGAATGTGAACCCATACTACACTGTCAAATACATGGAAGTGACTTACATCTGGTTTAATTTTAGTCCAAGCTTGTTCTGGTGTTATATTTTTAAGAGCCTTTGTGGGAGTGTGATTTACTATGTAATTTTCACAATTGATTGCTTCCGCCCAATACTTTAGACTTAATCCCTTAGATTGGATCATACAATTAGCCATTTCTTTTAATGTGTGGTTCTTTCTCTCAGCAACACCATTTTTTTGTGGTGTATATGGAACAGTGTGTTGCATTTGGATGCCCTGTGTAGTGCAGTAACTTGTAAAATTATTGTTCACATATTCGCCTCCATTATTTGTTCTTAACTTTTGAATTTGATGTCCAGATTGCTTTTATACAAGGGCCTTGTAGGCCAAAAACTTCACTCTTAATTTTTAAGAAGTAAACCCAAGTACGTCTGGAAAATTCATCAATTAAAGTTGAGAAATACTTGCACCCAAAAAAAGAAGGAGAAGAAAGTGGACCACACAAATCACTGTGAATAAGCTGCAAAGGGCCTAAGGTGTGCCAAGAGGCACGTTTGTCAAAATTCTCGCAATGATGTTTGCCAAGAACAAAACCGGCACAAACACCATCTCTACATGAAACAAGAGGAAGACCAGTCACCATTTGTTTATTACATAGTTGTTGCAATGTGAGATAGTTTATATGACCAAACCGCTCATGCCAAATTTTTCTCAAGTCATCACTATGAGAAACAAAAACTAATGGAAAAGATGATGACCCAAAGTTTTCAAACTTATACAACCCAGTAATATCATCAGTAATTCCAGTTGCAAGAATATGCTTATGATCTTTTAGATCCTTGATTACAACTTGGTGAGGTGAAAACTCTACAGTTTTACCTTCACTTGAATGAGTTATTTGATATACTAATAGAAGGTTACAAGAAAGACTTGGAACACATAATACATCATTGAAATGATTGCTTTCTACTTGAATTGTTTCACATCCTTCAACACTAAGAGATCTATCATCACCAACAAATATTTTCTTGGTGTTACATTCATTTAGAGTAGAAAATATGTCTCTATCCTTAGCGATATGATAAGATTCTCTAGAATCAATAAGCCACTCATCAGAAGAAGAAGTAGAAGTTTCATTGAAGGAGAAACAAGAAGAAAAAAGTGCATGCCCATGAGAAGAAGGAGCAGAAGTAGAATCAATAAAGATGTTGTGTTTCTTCATCACTTATTTTAAAGATGCCATTTTCTTGAAACATTTGGACTCATCATGACCATCTTTATCACAAAAGTTGCAATTTTTGTCAATCTTCTTACTTTTATATTTTTCTCCTTTGTCACCATTAGGAGCGGAAGTTGTTTGAGTGGGTTTGGGACCCTTATACTGCCTATTGTTGTGGCGAGGATGTTGCTTCCTGGGATTGTTGGGTTTATCTTTATGATGGACGACTACTACTTTTTTGGAGGTACCTGCAGTGGTGATCACTCCAAGTTGTACAAGCTTATATTTATCTCTAATCAAAGCATCACTAAAGTTCTCAAGAATGGGTTTTTTATAAGCTTTCCCTAGAGCCTCTTGCATGGAATAAAAGGTAGATACAAAAATAGAATATCCACTACCTAGCTTAGTGATCTAAAAATGAAGAAGACTTGAAAATTTTTGAAAACTTATTGCAAGTGAAATGTTATGTGTTTAAAGAAAAAGGATTAGTTTGCAACACATAAATTAAGGATTACTTATGTA